>JAVQIZ010127678.1:0-18487 GCA_036023535.2 Galaxias brevipinnis | reverse complement strand
GCTCGTCTTCTCCGCGGCGAGACGACGAAGGCGCGGACGCCGGAAGGCCGAGTCCGCTCGTCAATCACGGCGGACGCCTCAAATGTCGCGCGGCGGGACTTTGGCGTTTGACTCCTCTTTCTTTTTGATCTCTCCGTCACGGTCAGCGTTCTGGAGATGATTGACGATTACGCCCGCACTGTCAGTAACACCGGAGACCCTTCATGGCTCTGTTATTTCAAACTCAGCACGCGGGAAAAAGACGCACAATGTTTTTGATGTGGTGTGGAATTTATGCACTTTATTCCTTTGTGTTTGGTGTGTGTGGGGGGTGGGGCATCCATCCATCCATTAGCTATACCGCTTATCCTATGCAGGGTCGCGTTGGGGCTGGAGCCTATCCCAGCCGACACAGGGCGAGAGGCGGGGTACACCCTGGACAGGTCGCCAGCCTATCACAGGGCTGACACATAGGGACAGACAACGACTCACACTCACATTCACACCTACGGACAATTTAGAGTCACCAATTAACCTACATGTTTTTGGACTGAGGGAGGAAAACCGGAGAACCCGGAGGAAACCCACGCAAACACGGGGAGAACACGCAAACTCCTAAACAAATACAGTGTATTGTAATTCCAATCCTTTACAGTATCTACATTTACTATGTGTAATATTTTACAGTTTCCATTTTAAGATAGACCTGTTCTTAATAAAATAATATTGAATGAAGAACAAATACTTGATTTTGTATTCCTCAGAACTAGCAAATAAACAACAATGTACAGTACAACTCATCTTTGGATCAAGCTGACTCTCTTTCATATATATATACTGAAAAACAAACAATCTTCAGACGTTGTGAACAACAAATTGCATTACCTCACCCACCACTGAAGTACCATAGCAGCTCCTACCTTGGAATTGAACAAACACTCTAGTTGCATAGGATCACATTTCAGTTAAAGTAGCTTGAGTAGAACTAACTCAGACTTTGAAAAATGCCTTTGGGTATCTTTACCGTCCTATTTCAACACTGATAAAAGCTTCTAATGGTTACCAAAACGGCTCTCCTGAGACCGGTGAGTGTTCATGCTTTTAGGCCATTCAGGTAAAACTTTGAACATGTGACAAGGTCTCAACTCTGCCATATGGTCCATTGTTGCTCTGCATGGAGAGGGCTTTGTAGTGGAGCTTTCAGCAGATGTTGCTGCAGATGGAGACACCAGAGCTCGCCTGGCCTGATGAGTGCTGGCCAAGGTAGTCACAGATCAAGTCAGGTTGGGTTGTTTACTGCACTCAGACAACTGGCAGCTGCAAAGAGCTTTGTGTGGGGATAAGCAACTATCTGGGGAACTATATTGTTAGCTACATCCTTGGGTAAATCTATTCCTGTATCTAGGTGTAGATAACTGCAGATAAGAGCAGAAAATTGAGAATGAATGCTGCTTACCGTGTGCCTGAGCCACAACTCTGCCTTCCTATTAGTTTTGCCCAGCAGTAGTTTCAGTTCACACTCTGCCAGCTCTTCTGTCTGCCATCGTTCCTCTGTCTCTACCTCGTGGTTTGAATAAGTTAGCAATGTAAAACGAGTGCTTATTTTCCCACACAAAAGTTAACAAATGGGTGCATGCCTGTTTGTACTTTGTCTCTACACACATCCACAAACATACTGACACACATAAATACATGTGGAGTGTATTTATTCATATAATGCAATAATGTAATCAATGGGGGCATCAATCCAAATCATAACAGAATGAGTCTATAGCATATAATTAGTTATAAAAAATATTTTTCTTTTCCTAATAGACAAAGTAAAGTTTTTTTGTTGTTATTTATTCATATGCAAGAATAATTACCCCTCCAAACAATACATTGATTTTATTTCCATTAGAGCAAAATGTATGATTGAGATATTGTGCCTGCTGTAGTATGCCGTACAATGCAATATATGGGTTTCCTGTCAGAATAAAACAAACACTTTAAAGGCTTATTGTTTGGCTCATTGAAGTCAAAACGGTGGCCTGCGGGGAGAACAACCAACATACATTAAAAAGCAATGAATTCTGTCAAACAGAATCAATTTGCTGGTTGTTCTTCTGCATATTAAGAGAGAGCCTACACTTAGAAAAAAAATTATATTTGGGAAATGCCTCTCGTTACCATCGCTTAAAATAAAATGGAAATTGTTGTGCAGAGGACAACTGTTGATGTTTGCAAGTATCGTACATAAACAATTGGACAGTAGGGTCGGATTGGTGTAGTGTCCATAAAACAGAGATACAATGTTGTACAGTTACATTTTAAAATGCAACCAGTGTGAATAAATGTAAAATAATTCCTATACCAAAATAGCTGTTCTAACTATGTGGTTATGGAAATTGAACCGCATTGGTAAAAGGAATCTGTTTAGTATTATCTTGTGCTTTTTAGCATGAATCCTCAAATGTGAATTATAAAAAGGATTAGCAGGGCTTGTATGAATTTACTTTGCAAATAGTCTGTTAATCATTTAGGTGTGAGAAAATGTAGCAGTGGGGCTAACCCAATAAAAAGTAAGAAGAGGGACGAAATATAAATATTTCCCCTAATGACAGGAACAATATAAGATTTGATTTTACAATACATTTTCTTCTTCAAAACCAGCTAGTTAAGGTAACGCATGGTCTCAGGTAGTTCCAAGGTCTTGACAGTCTGTAAAATTTGAATTTCTCTCTCATTTGGCGAATAAACACTCCTTCCAGAAAAGCGTTTTTATTATGCCGATGCTCGACATAACCCTCTAAGGACATACCCATTGTCTTTAAAAGCCCACACCTACAAAGTTATCCGTGTGATTTAACCTTAGCTGTGTGGTAATATTAGCCCCATGACCAAAGCCCTCCATCTCATGATCTTTCATCTGAAGGCACTTGATATCATGGCAGACAGCAGCTTCCATCCCCACAGTGGACTGATGAGCTGGCCAAATAGGACGTAAGAGAGGCAAAAATACTGCTCTTTCAACTGCACAGAAAGTAACCTTCCTAAGAGACTGCGATAAATCCAGGACGGGGCCAAGGTATCATAATATCTGGGCAACTCATGCAGGAAGAGAATGCGGGTGGGGGAGAGAGAGAAAAAGAGAGAAAGAGAGAGCAAAGGGGGCACACAGAGCATTGACATTCAAGGTTTTCTTTTTTCTTTTGCGTCTGTTACTCTCTGCTTATGGCGCCATGCTGAAACCAAAGGTCAATTTAATGATTAGTATTGGAAAATGTTTTATCATGGCAGTAGCCATTGACAAATACACAAGCAAGGAACAACAAAAGACAAAAACATTTGAAAAACAAATTTTTTTTAAAATTATTGACAGACGTCCCAAATACATGGTAATAATCAAGTGCTACTCTATTGTAGATTGCAATTTTTTTGTTTTCACCAAAATTATTCCCATTAAAGTTACATTACAAACTGAATGTCCAGTCTGCGCCTAAAACTATTGTTTTGTTCTTTTAAGCACCATGTGTGACCAGGCCAAAGTTATTGGTCAGGAGAGAAGAGAGAAGCTTTGTGATGCTATGACAACAGCAGAGCCAGGGACAGCAGTTAACCTTTCATTGAGATAGCTGGATGGGCAATTACCATTGTTAATGAGGTCTTACAGTACTTAGGAGAGGCAGAAAGCAATAATCCTCCATCCAGTGCTTTCTAAATAATGAGAGGATCGAGAGAGAGAACAAGAATAGAGTGAAAAAAAAATTGAGATAGGGACATGTCATTGTGTCACCGTTCATTAAATCCTACTCTTAAGGATTAAGGACAGTTGAGGACGGTTGACAGAGAGGCCCCTACAGTACGCTGATGATCCCAGGTCTCCAACTTTACACTGCAGCCATTATTACAGAGCCACAGAGGTCCACCACACAGAGCCATGAGCCACACAATGCAGTGTGAGCACACACAGATCAACACGTGCGCACAGCTCGCATACGAACGCACGCACGCACGCACGCACGCACACACACACACACACACACACACACACACCAACTCAAACTGGGGGAAAGATGAATTAATCCAACCTCAAACCACCTCACAGTACACGGGGGGGAAAAAAATATAAATAATAAAACCGAATGAGTTTGTGATTGGAATATAATGTTTAGCGCAGAGCCCCAAGGTAGAGGAGGCAGTAAATGGGTTGTTTATCGGTGGCATGATGAGTCCAACCAGAGGGGAGATCAGAGCTTCTGCCGGGGTGACTGAGCCAGAGCTCCGTGGACCAACCCCAACACTTTGTATTCATGAATACTGCTGCAGGTCAGAAAGGGAGCTTATGAGTGTTTGAAGAAAAAAAAAAGAAAGATAAAAAAACAAAGTTAAATATAATTTGTAATTCCATAACATGGATACATCTTTCGCATCCATCTACATCTTGTAGTACAGTCCCTTGCAGACAAAATCAGCAACACTTTTGTATTTTAGCGGATGATTTATAAATGTGTGATAACCCTTTTTAGATGACTTGTAAAGTTTTAGTAGCGGACTTGTTCATAATTGATGTACAGATTATGCAGTCAAAGACGATTTAGTGATAGACATTTGAAGATTTTGCTTCACAACTCCAAATCTTTGAATGAAAGACCAAAGATCTCGATAGATTTAAAGGCAATAAACAGCTTTTTCTTTTACTTCAGACAGTCTTTCCATGTAAATCAAAGCATTACACTTTGTAATATTATTCTATATGTGGGCTTGTTATTTGGCCAATGTGAAATCTCTACTTAAATTACTTTGTAGAAAAAAAAGTTGCAAAACATCCTTTCAAAACATGTCCCAAAAAACCTTGAAAAACTGGCTGATGTCCTATTTATCTGTTATATAGGAATATAACATATTTACACTATGTACACTTTGTATTTACATAAACGTAAGCAACAAACAGTGGAACTGTTTGAATAAAATTCCTGAAATTGGTCTATGATCAAATGTATAAGGTAAGTAATCATTTACAAACTAGTAGATAATGACCACCCTAGACCTAAACTGTTTGTGTGCAGTATGAATAAGGGAGACTTTCAGTAATTTACATTGGAGTGCAAGTACAAACAAGCAGGCACCCTGGCTATATAATGACCAGTGAGTAATAAGAGTAACCAAGTTATGTAAAAGTAAACATTTTTAGATTCTCTCATAATATTTAGTTCATAATTTTCCATGATTAAATAAGGCCTAAAGAAAAGTTTTTAATAACCAGCTATTACTTTACAAATAATCGATTTGAGGTTAACACACATTTATAAATTAGTAGCTAACTTGTTCAGGATCTGCTAACAGCTTGAAACTAAAAAGCATTCTTGAATATCAGCAAAAAAGGAAAAGAAGTATATACTTATAGAGTTGAACCAAACATACGTGTCCTTGTGCTTTTATAAAAATATAACATTTAAGAGCTGCAGTTCTGTCACACATACCACACAATAGCACCAGCCCAATGCTTTGCTCCCTCTTTCAAATAGACAGTTAGTGGGCATCCATGACTGATTGGCTCTCCTTCATGACCTTTTGAACTCCCAGTGCATTCCTATGGCAGATATAGGGAATTGACAGAGTTTATAGTCTCTCTGTGCTCCCCAGCTCTACGGCTTTGCTAGTCTGCCGTATTGTTGCTGCAGTCTATATGAGCGTATCTTTGGTAGTTCGGGAGTTCAGGGGACCCAGGTTTGACAGTCGAAAGCCCAGTCCCTTCCATCTTGGGGTCAAAGGTCAAGCTTCTTCAGTGGAAGGAGGGTCACCTCTGATGGCCAAACAGTACCAGAGTCAGGGTGAAACACAGCTGCCATATATGGGGTGCAATGGGCGGAGTCAGCGATCTCAGATCTGTGAGTGAGAAAAAAAAACATTCAAAAAGAAATATGAGTGGTGAATTGTATTAGCATTTTCTTAAACACGACTAACATTTTTACAAAGGCATTACAAATACCTGATGTTATAACTTTCATAGCAAATGTTTGCAATGTATAGTTGATAAGATTCATACTGATGACAATTAAACAAGTTTTTGAGTCTGACCAAGTTATTTAGAGAATTCTGTCATAATGCTGTTTACGAGATAAAAAAATAAATAGTTTGAACATTCATGAAGTGATCCATCAATAACGACTACCTATTTACCTATGCATGAGATGACATGAATGCCAAATATCTCTTTAACCCAATTAGATTAAGAAAATATTGCACATTAAACAATTAGAAAGTGTAAAACCATGTAATTTTCAGACTCATGGTTTGTGATGTGTAAAACAAAATGTGCCACTTAGTTTAACACTGATTTGTTTTAATTCCCTGTTACATAAAGCCCTAACCCCAGTTGCACTTAAAAAACACACTTTCACTAATGACATAAAAGCCCATTCACAAAATGAAGAGCATTTTTTAAAGCAATTGTATTTTATAATTGTTCAGAAAAACTAGATCTGACAGCAAATGGCCACCTTACTCTGGCACCCTTGACATTTTGTGAAGCTATTAAAACACAAACACAATCAATATTTGTCCCATTGAAATACAATCCAAGACAAAACTTAAAAATATATACCCCCTATCACAAAATTCTTTAAAAGAATATCTAGATTGAAATACATTAATTTAAATTTTTTTAAATTCTTCGGAACATGTGTTCTGGGTCAAACCAAACCAAAACATATTTTTGGTCCTTTGC
Organism: Galaxias brevipinnis; assembly: GCA_036023535.2. Taxonomy (NCBI): domain Eukaryota; kingdom Metazoa; phylum Chordata; class Actinopteri; order Galaxiiformes; family Galaxiidae; genus Galaxias; species Galaxias brevipinnis. Next base: position 11,799 of record JAVQIZ010127678.1, on the reverse strand, counting down.
CAGTGACTAATAATGATCCATAATGTAATTAAATATCCTTAATTGAGTAAAAGTCTGTTTGCACTGCTCATTTTAGTGATTGTACAGTAATATAAACTATTAAAAATGTTTATGAAATCAAAATGGATCACCAAGGATGAATACCGCTACATTAAAATGCAGCCATTCAATTATCATTATTAATCCACTTACTGTTAGGTGGTGGGTCTTTACATTCCCCCTCCTCAATGGTGACGTCGTCTATTGCAATATCCCCCTCGATACCAGATCCACGAACCCCCTCCACAGCCATCTGCCAAAATTGAGAAACGAGACAAATAAATATTTAAATTAAATACAAACTAAATAAATAAATAGAAGTTTCTCTCAGATTCATTAGTTGTCTAACTAAATACAATCCTCGTTTTTGCTACGCTAACAAAGCTAAATTTGGAGATTGCATGTTTATTCTGGGCACTCCAGCATGCAAAGCAGAATAGATTTTAGTGATTAATAACAAATGAATGCCAGCCCAGTGTGTCTGGACAGCAGATATAAAGTCCTCCTCGCAGGGAGAGTCTAGACAGCCTACCTGGAATGATATGTTGGGGTGGATGCTGACTTTAGCCTGCCTCCACCTGTCCCCCTGGTTGCCAGCCAGACTCCAAGCCAAGGTATCAGTCACTGCCTGTCCCTTCTGACGCAGGTACACATTCAAAGCACCTAGGGGGGGTATGACCATTATCTTTGTTATTGTCCTTACCATCACCGTCATCAGCATCAGCATTCAGTGTCCGTCATCTCTTAGCAGCCTGTGCCAACTATAACGTTTGTAATTGATAATGTAATTAAATATGCCTATAAAGAAGTCAGTGGGTGACGGTGAGATAAAGGAGAAAGGCCTGCTGCGAAGTAGAGAAATGTAGCAGCATGATACATCGAGCCATAGTGAGCCCAGGGGAACCAAGCTTCAGTTTGAAGTCACTGTGTCAATCAAACAGAAACAAGACTTCTGCGAGTATGGCTTCTACATAGAGTACTGCAGTCTCTCTCCACATTCATTCACATTTCAGTGTCACTGCACACAACTCAATACCGTTCACACGGTATCTCAATAAGGTTTAAACAGAGGCTATCATTTCAAAAGTAATTTCAATTGCCTATGATTTAGGTAAACTCAAATGTACCATTACAGTTGAGTTGTAATGAGACTGAACTATTCGGCATGAGAGGTTTTGGCCTTCAGCTGAAAAACTCACATACTTCAGTGCATTTTAGAGTACAATACCGACCTCCGATGTGTCAAACAGAACAAGATGTTCAAGACTTCAATTCCAGTTCAATAGCAGATAAGGCATTGATTTGACTCCAAATAAAAAAGTTACTCTTTATAAAACATTGTTTGTTGACATTTCTGATTACATTTAATTTGGTAAGGCAGGACTCTGAGGTGTGTGTGTGCGTGTGCATGTGTGTGTGTGTGTAAATCACACCTGTCAAAGAGGTTTAAGGTCAGGCACAAACTGTCTGTTCAATCCTAACACCAGGATTGTACCAACAGGAAAGGTTGTGATATTAACCCTCGGGCTACTGTAGAGCCATCAATAGACAGCTCTATGGAAATGTCTTTTGCCGAGGATAAAATGTGATAAAAACACAATAAGCTTTAGGTTTTTGACTTTCTTTGTCCAAACAGTCCTGCACGTATTCACACAAACTAAATTGCCAACAAATTGTAACTCATCCTATTCAAGGACTGTGATGTGGGTGATTTACCTATGTGTTTACCATACATGTGGTAGTAAAAGGCGAAGCAGTATGTAGGGTTGGCGGTCACAGTGCCATACGCGCTCTTGGAGCCCACGTCGAAGGTTGGGGTGAACAGACGGGCCTTGTCCCCTTCCAGACGCGGTCTGGATGTCTCAATGTACATATAGAAACCTGGGAGAGGAACAAATCAACAGCAGTCAGACACTCGACACACACACCATGGCAACCATTCATCACATTGTGTTTTTTACCTTCATGCTATTTTCCTGATTATCATGGCATTTAAAAAATATGTGTCTAACATACAGTACAATACACGTATTATCTATATGGAAAGGTCACATCGATCTCTCATGCTATTGAAGTCTCTGTTGAATGTATTTATACCATTATAGACCTTTATCTCAGTTGATCAGTATGGTGGTCCAACAGTATACCGCATCTATTTTCTGTTTGAGTAAGATGTTACAGTTTTCTGAAACTAGCCAGAAAGCAATCATAAAGACCTAGAAAAAAATGGTATTACAGTTATGTAGCCACAGATATACGGTATGCCAACCTGAATTTGGAGAAGGAATTGCAGTGTGTTGACTAAAGAAACATTGGTCTTTTCTACTTTTACTAGCCAGAAAACCTGAACCCAAATAACATTGAACAACTACAGTGAGAGGCTTGTTTTAACCAGATACCTTGAAGGTAATTATTAGAGACACAATATTTATGCTACTCTTCGTTGTGTCATGCCCTCAAACAGTCTAACAAAATGTCTCCTGAAGGAACCCAATTAATTAAAGGGTATTGAATAACTTTGCTCACTGCAGAATGTTACAGACAGGTGTTGATAGCCATTCGTATTTCATTCATCTGTGGCTTTCTCCCTGAAGAAATAGCAGGTAAAGCCAATCCCTGCCTTCTCAGAGTTGTCAAACACGACACAAACATTTTTACAGTCCATTTTAAATTGATTAAAGTGTTTGTCAGAAGTTGAATGGAGTTGGAATATACACGGCAGTAATAACTGGAACTGATAAAACCAGAGAACATGAAAAGTGACATAAAATGAATAACGTCATTCCTTTGTTCTGCTAATCCTTTTGTGGTCTCTTACATTGAGCAATAGGTTGTGTCCAGATCAATCCTGTGGGTACATCACATGCACTGTTCTTTTACATTATACTTTTACAGTCACCCTTAAGACATATCTACAGTTTGGACTCTAGCATGTAAATAATACATAGATAATTTAACAGAAAGGACAAGTTATTGATCTTGGTTTGTGTGTTGTGTTTACTGCTTTGTGGCAATGCTGCTTTGTGCACAGAGATGTTTTCATTCACACACCCTCCCGCCCAATCGATTGGCTTTCACACAGTCCTTCACGTAATCAGCAGGGCATGTTGTGTACGTTTTCAGAAATCTTGAAAGCGCATAAGTCCACATATTGAAAAACGCATGTACTGTAAAGTATGTTAGACTAGCTTTCGGCACGTATGGGGTGTGTTCAGATTAACACATTCGTTCCAGGATGTTTTTTGTGTGTACGCATGTGTTTATTTCGGTATATCTGCACATGTACAGTAATGTACGCTTTGTGTATGTGTATGTGCATGTTGTGCGAGTGCTGGCACCTTGTTTGGATCCGGCGCGGTCACTGCTGGGCCCAGTGTTGGGCGTGTACTTGGTATCTCTGGTGGCGGCACTGTGGCGTGTCCAGTCAAAGTCGTCTGTCTTGTCCTGGCTGAACATACACACCGCCTCGTCCTCAAAACCACACTGGAACTCTCCTGGAGAGGTCACCAACAACGGACACACAGTCAGACACACACACCCGAGACCCCTACCTAGGGAACGTGTTTAGACATGTAGGTTAATTTTCCTGTGTTAATACTTGGAAACATGATTTGAAAGGAACATACTTTTACTCGTGTGGTGTTGTGACAGTTTAAAATGACTTTAAAATATGATACATTAATAATGGCACAGTTGTTAAATCATTACGTGAAGCACATGCTGAGCCCAATACAAACAGACATGAGATGTTTAATTTTACATGCACTGTAACATAGACAGAAACAGGTTTAGTGTGGCATTGAGCTGTCTCTGGTTGATGTCACAAGGAACAGCACTGTGCTTATTAGACATTAATTATTTTGTGCCTGAAGGAAGACATTAGAACGAGAGATACTCACTGAGATGAGGGTTGACTGGAGCTTCAAAAGAGAAACAGGAGAAGTAGATCAGTTACTTCTTGGCTGTAATCCCATGCAATATAATACATGACTGTTTCAAAACAAGAACATTTTAAAATATGTAAACAAACACAATAACAAAATTGTAATCCCAGATATCACATATAATTCATACAAGTAGCCTATCAACCCACACTTTGGCTTTAAGCAGATGGCATGTGCCACTGGGCTATTCTTGACAACAGATCATTTAGGAAATTTTATGAGTAGACACTTGGCAGCAACTTTAATATTTGTTGTGAACGGTCCCTTGAATACTTGTGGGGAGCCATCGGGAAATCAGAGAAGGATTTTGTTGGTCCCCGAAGAACGGAAACAGAAGTAAGTGAGGTCATGGTATTATTAACTCTTATTACACTGAAAAGGGGGAAGCCGAGAGGGGGAGACAGAGACAGACAGGGCAAGGAGAGAGCAAGATGGGGGACTAAAAGAAAATTCTGAATATAAGAGAGATAAAATTCATGTAAGAAGAATGTAAAAAAGGTTCAGTAATCTAAATTCAAAGGAGATGTACAGGAATGCAAATAAAATGAAATAAAATAAAAATGTTTGCTGGCTGAAGGCTGGGTTATACAGAACGGATTATTTACACAATACTTTGGTGAACTACTCCAGGCCTGCATCATATTCCCAATCCAATTCCCAGCTCTTCCTATCTACACTCACCATGCACAGCTACCAAGAGCTCCACCAGTCCCCAGTGAAAGGATAACTACAGTATTGTAGGTAGAGTTTCACATGGTATGGTGGTTGAAAGTCAACCAATCAGCACCTGATGCTAATCTTTTTGGGCACTTTTTAAAGCGTAGGGATATGTTTGGTTAGGGATGTCTACATGTGAAAGTGGTAATAATGTAATAAACACATGAACAACATACACAGACTTGACTATACAAACACTTGCGAGTAGTCAAACATGGTGCAAGTTAATACATACAGACTGAAATACACACGCACACACACACACACACACACACACACACACATAGTTAATCTACTGGATAAATTATGCTTGTTTACACAAATACTCAAACACACCAGAACAAAACAACATCTGTTAAAGAGGAGGACGATTACTGGGACAAAGTCTACACAGAAACATTCCAATGGTATGGTTCCAATTTCACTAACCAATTAATTTAAAATCAAACACAGAAAATTTAAAACAGACCAAGATGCATCTGAATGAAATTATTGTATTTTCTGGCAGCTACAACTCCACCACTTAGGTGTGGGTGCGGGCGTGGAAAATCATGTCAGATGTTCATGCTTTGCTCAGAGATTTAATTTTTTTTTTTTTTGCATTTCCTCTTCCTACTCTCGATGCTGCAATCTAGAAGCCAATTATGCATTGGAGGTTACATCTCCCCCCACTCCACTAAAGCACACAGCTGTTCTACTGCTTAGCCAGCGAGGGGGAGGTCGTCCTGGTTGAGGGGACCAGATGTTGCATATTTGGCAACACACTAGGCACGGCACGGCGTTAGCAGCAAACTCTAATTGATAGGCACTGGGTGCACTCTGTGCTCACTAGACCACAATTAGTACTGCAGAGGAGGGAGGAACTGCTCGACATTTTAGTCAACATTGTTAGCTAAAGTGTAATATTGTGCGCTTCTATCACTGGTGGGGTTGTAGCATGTGTGAACTGGGGTATTAAATACAGGGCATATGAACATAATGTACCCGCATCAAAACATTCAGAATATGTACAAACACATACATGTACTAAGAACAGGAGCACAAACAAGAGCACTCACACACACGCACAATTTCTCTCCAAAAGAACATTTAGCCTGAATAAATAAATTCAATGTCTTCCTACAGCTTGGCCCCTGGCAGTGGTGCAAACAGCCCTTTTTTGTTTGAATCAAACACCTGCTGCGGAATATTCATAGCAACAGTCACACAGAGGACTACAAAGCAACCCTTACAGCAAAAAGTCGTGTCAAAAATCCCCTGCATGGAAACATCTGTGCTTATTGTAATCAAGAGATTAAATATTGTTTTCCTAACTGAATAATTTAGTATAATTACATGCATATATATATATATATATATATATATATATATATATATATACTGTATATATACACACACACACACACACACACACGCACACACACACACACACACACACACACACACACACACACACACACACATATATATATATATATAAAGTAATAAATGTGTGTGCGTGCAGCATGTGTAGTGTAGCCAAAGGCAACACGGTTGGCTACCGAAAGGAGAGTGCTACGACGTGCCACAGCGAATTAGATCCGTGAACAGTAAGATTGCGTACAGTAAATATCTAGGATGCCACAGCAAGAGCCACATCTCCATATGCATCTCGTCAATGGCCCCCAGTTATATTGTGGGGATCGTGTTTCGCTTAGTAATATTATAATTTGCATTGGTGCAATTCTGAGTGAATAACGGTACAAAGTTGAACCTCTTCCAACAGTTAGAGAGTGCACCCAGGGTTAACATTGGTAAATGGTTTCCAATTTAAACATTGGATAAACAGCTTCATATAACAGAGTGAGAGAGGCTACCTTAATGTGGCTTTCTAGTAGTCCCCTGTCAATACAAACTGGAAAATGTGCTATTATAGTACAAATCAAGCGTAGAGAGAGTCTGAATCTCCAGGCAGATTACAAGATATGTAACTTCTACACTGCTGCAGCACTATACTGTATTGGTGCATTGGAATAATCTGCAATCTAATCAGGAGCAGTACACAACAAAAGAATCATAAAGGCCCTGCCATCAAAGGAGAAACGTCCGACGTTGCAATAGACAGTGGCTTGCCCTGTCATTTCAAATAATATCCTAAAATGAACCAAACTCGGTTTCTAGCTGGTTCATGTTGATAGCAATCACTGCTTCTCGACTCCACAGGCCATTGAAAGGCTAGCTAATGTTTTCCAATGGTGAATCAGATAGAGAGATGGCTAATGACGGAGGACAATCAATCAGCTTAAATGAGCTCCGGATCATTACGGCCCATTGAACTCTCAAAGAGACAGTCGAGTGAGGGGAAAAACAAGTCAAAGGAACTCTACACTCTACGCACTCCCAGTCGGTTCAGTCTTGAGACTACTCTGAGAGGGTTTTATATCTGCACATGAATGGATGTCAAACTATAGTGAACAGGAGAAACAGGCTTTGTATCCTAACTAGAGTAAATTTGAAGTACAATTCTGGTGTATTTATCCTCTTATTCTGTAGCCATTCTCATCCTCAGTCTGGTGTGTGTGTGTGTGTAAGTGCAGGAAAGCGGGATGGATGGTGTGTATGTGAGCAACTTAATTCCCCCCTTTTGCTTTGCCAATTTGTCTGGCTCCATTGGAGTATAATCTTTGAACCTTGGCCACAGAGGATCTTTTTGTACAAACATAGTTCAACCTTTGCCACAGCTTGGATGTACTCCGAACTCCACAAAACTACCCACAGAAAGATTTAAGTGATTTTAACAGCATGAGACCCTGTTCAAGGATCACGTATTAAATCGGATGATATATAATAGAAAATCGTTAAACACCGATCTATTGTCTGTGTAGAAGCTGATTTTTATATTCCCTAGAACAATTCATTATGACAGCTTTACCTCAACTTGGCAAGATTACCTTTTTATCAACGTTTTCTTTACCAGTAGGGGTCTCTAGTACCATATATATATACAGTATATATACTGTATATACTATAATCACAGAACATGACAGAATACAGGAGTTAAATGTACTGTTGAACTTGTCAATAACAGACAAAGAGTGGACTCACAGGACTAGAATTTTGCTTCATGTTGTACACACTCTTACACACTCAAAGCCATTGATTACTGTTTATTGGACAGCTTTGGGAATAAATGGACAAGCAACTAATAAAAAAAAAATCAAATAGTGAGGAATACAACACAAGGAGACATACATCAAGGATATAGAAGAATGGACTAGTCGTACTCTAAGCGTGTGCTTTGAGACATAACAAAATGGAATAGAATTTTATTTCAACAACGGCCTTTCAGTGGACAATGGTGTACGACGATAATCTACTGTATACATTCCTTTTATTTTGTATCACTAGGCTTACCACTGTATCTGATGATGCGGTCGGTGGAGTCTCCCTCTCCGAAGCGTGTTATGGGGGTAAGGCGAACCAGGTAGGCCTCAGGTTTGATAAGCTCTGTCAGGTTGTAGGTGATCAGCTCTCCCTTCTGGATCCCGCCGTCCATGGTGATCTCCTGCTTCCACCACTGAGACTCACCCATCTGACACACACACACACACACACACACACACACACACACACACACACACACAAACACACCAAGGAAAATAAAACAATTATAAATTATTCTGTCAGGATTCTGATCAGAATTCTGCTAAAATACAGATTCAGAAAGGAAACAATTATAGCTAACCAGCTTTCAAACTTAGAGACTAGCAATGTGTTACGCACAGCGTACTTTTCAAAGTGGCAAACATCTTCCAGGGATCACACAAGGGAAGTTACACAAGTTTGAAAAGAAACAAGAGTTTCAACGTAATGTAGGCTAAGCCCTCTGATAATGAAAACATTACATTTTTTATGTATTGTTTTGAACACGAGTCATGTTCAAGCGTTATGTGGCCGTTCCCCTGCCTGATATCTCATTAAATGTGCTTTATTTACAAGCTCCTCTATTACTGCTACGGCTGTTGTTTCTGCTACTGACTAATGACTGTTGATTTGTCTGTGTTTGTGTTGTATGTATATGCATGCGTGCGTTGGACTGATGACTGTTGGTCTTGGCCATGACAATTGGCATGTGTGATTTCACCCTGGGTACAATACAGCCTGCCAAGCCTGGCACTGCTGTGTGAGTGTGTGTGTGTGTGTGTGTGTGTGTGTGTGTGTGTGTGTGTGTGTGTGTGTGTGCGTGTGTGTGTGTGTGTTGACACGGTATGACAGCCGAGTGAGTAACAGCCTCCTGATGGATAGGTGGCAAATAGAGGATGATTGGTTACGCCAGGTGAAGAAAAGAGAGAGAGAGAGAGCTGGCTGAAAGTGTTTGAGTGAGTTTGCCTTTGGTGTGTATTTATGTTTGAGCTTGTGGATATATTTGTATGTGTGTGAGAAAGACAGAGAGATCTGGGGGGACGTTTCCCTCTAAGGATAAGCAGGGAACAAACCCCCCTCTCCCCACCCCACCCCCCTCCTCTCTCGTTGTCCCTCTCTAACGAGATTTCCATCCCCTCATCCAATTACAGTTTATTGCCTCGCTGTGACTGGGCTCTCGAACGGAATGTCTCTGGGTCTCCCCAAAGAAACTAACTTCTAATCTGGTCAGATCAGGTCTTTAGTGCTGAACCATACATTTTCTTCTAACACAACCTATTTTCTCCCAACACACACTACTGCGGACTCAAACACTCATGATCACACACAACACTTGCAGTGTGGCCTGCAAGGCACTTAGGCCCAGGGCTGTTGTTTGACTCAAACCCCTTGACAATGAACTGCCGGAAAAGGAAGCAAGCACCAGGTGCTCAACACCATCAGAGAGTGTACATGTGTGTGGCAAAACAGGGCTCCAGCTTCCCGATGTGCCCTGGTCGTGTTAGGAGGTTATCAGCTCAGTCTAGCGTTAATCCTAAAACACAGGGGACCAAGCCACTTCCACCAAGACAGCACTTGACTTTTAGCAGGTCGAGGAATGAGAAGACACTTAGCTAAAATACACACACACACACACACACACACACACACTGACACATGCTGAGGACATACAGTAAGAGGGACAGCTGCACACAGTACTGTTTCGCAAACAAAACAACCTCAACACGAGTACACACACACACACACACACACACACACACACACACACTGACACATGCTGAGGACAGAGGGACAGCTGCACACAGTACTGTTTCGCAAACAAAACAACCTCAACACGAGCGCACACACACACACACACACACACACACACACACACACACCTTTAGAGCCCTGTGTCCTATTCGCCATAATACCCATGACATTTAATTTCCTTCTAAGTGACCTTTTATTTAAATATCATCGGTGAAGACTTCCCCAGGCTTCCAGGTTCCAGGGCTCCAGACACAGTGGGAGCCACCAAGAAACAGCAGCGTTTCAAACCATCCCACTGCCGACGCGTTCTTAGCTCTGTCTGAGGAGTCTGCCACTCCAGCAGGGCTGGGAGCCGTGGAGACGGGCGTTTAGCTGCTGGTAATGCCTGCTGAAAGGCTCTGATGGCTCGCCTTATGCAGCTATAATTTGATTCAATGTTGTGGCTGATAGGAACTCAATGCCAGGTCCTGCAGTCGTTTTGACAGGAGAGGACAAAAACTATTGATAGTTGTTAGAGGAGCCATGGTGTTTTATAGGGTCAGACAGAAAGAGAGCTGCTATGGACCAGGCTGTACCAATGACAACAAAAACATTTGTCTAGCTACTAGGTGGTGGACAGCAAAAAATTCTTTATATTTATTCCTTACCATGCTGTTCTGACTGGGAAATATTGACACTTGTTTGTTATGCTCTGGTTTCCGGCACTGTCCTTCTACATACATAGAACAGGCATAAAGACATACCAAAACGGTGACAAATTAATAAAAAAGGGACTATGGCAACCAAGGGGGTTAAGAACTTCTTACCTGTGTATAACTGTCTATCCTGGAGAGTGAGCTAGCTGCGTTTAGCTGCTTTTGTATTCTGCTTTGTAATGCTATGTGTCGCCTGACGGAGGTAGGGGGAAAAAAAAGAAGCCGTGTTGCCATGGCAACCAGTCTCACTTCTCATTCATGCCATCATTCTGCAAATCTTCCAGTATAAAAGGAAGGAGAGCGACTACAGAGAGAAAGAATGAGGGAGAAAAAGAGAGATCTGTGTACGTGACAGGAGATAGAGACAGACCGAGAAATAAGATGGAAGGTGAATGAATTGGGAAGGGAGAGAAACAGACAAAGTGAACGAAGTTTGTGTGAAGAGAAAAACTAACGGCAGAGCAGGAATAAAATAATGGTCTCAGAGCTGGATTCCTTTGAATGCTAATTCCTCTTCAGTGATTCAGCAGGCCTCTAACCACAGGAGAGAGGGAGAATCATTTACTTAGTAAATACAAACCCACTGAGGATTTAAACCACGGCCATGCACGCGCACACATACACACAGATACACACACACGCACGCACGCACACACACACACACATACACATACACATACAGACCACTTAATAATTCATATCACACCAATTAGCCTCCAGTTAGCTTAATCGGTTTATGTATTTTTCTCTCTATCTGGATGAGTTTGAGAGACAGGCTGTGACAAGGTAGGTGAGGATAATGGGTTTAAACGCCAATAAAGCACCCTGAGTGAAACAAAAGCCCTGTGAGGGTGTGGGCCTTCATTCACAGATTACAGTTACATCTTAGCATATGCACAATAAGAGGCTTTGTTACAAATACTTCTGCCTACACTCGAAGAAAGTTTGACAACACACTCGTGGCTTTCTAGTGCAGTCATCCAGCTACATCTAACAATTTAATTAAACAAATGCGTACTCACACATATAACCCAAACCCCCCCCCACACACACAAAAAAATTATGTTTAATTGTAGATTAATTGTAATTGTAATTGTAATTGTAGATCAGGCAGCAGAGCAGCAGAAAAGGTAGTGTAGCCAGCTGTATCTGCAGTGTTGTAGGCTTGCTGACTGTCAGTGGTAGCTCGCTGCCTCAGCAGTAGGAGCAGGGCGGTCTTTATATAAGCAGCATTTGCACCATGATGAGTA
>JAVQIZ010127652.1:0-16426 GCA_036023535.2 Galaxias brevipinnis | reverse complement strand
ACACATACTGCAGCCCGTGTTAATCTGCCACAGAGTGTGTGTGTATGATAGATAGAGAGAGAGAGAGAGAGAAAGAAATAAAGAATGAAAGAGAAAGAGAGAGTCTAAATGTGGGACTTCAAACAGACTGAATGAGTCTTTTCTCTGTAACTATGTCAAAGAGATGGGGGGAGAGCAGTGAGAGAGCCGGGTGCAGGAGAGAGAGAGAGAGAGAGAGAGAGAGAGAGAGAGGGAGAGAGAGCTGAGTGGGAGGTTGAAAGAGAGAGGGAGAGAGATCAAGGACAGTCAGGAGCCAGAGAGACAGGGAGAGGAGGAGGATGATCAGACAGAGAATGATACGGGCTGGGCGGGGCGGGGAGGGAGACGGGGTGCCACACTATCTCACGTTTAGCTTTTCGACACCACGTGATCAATGTGAAACCAACGCCAACCACGGGGAACTGCTACACATTCAACGGCAATCCCAACGGTTTGGAATCCGTGAAATAAAGTTAGCCGGACAAAGGCTTGAGAACCACGGGGAGCCTTCGCCCGGGGAAGCTGAACGGTGAACAGGTTAGACACGGAGGCCAAGAGAGACCCCGGGGTGATCAGCTCCTGATCAGCATCACAGGAGCTTCGTCCCAGAGTCTGCCACAGCCCCATCCATAGCTGAATGACTCCCAGCAGGTGAAGCAAACAGCAAATGAACGCCGCGAGGCTGAGCCACTTGTTAACACCTCCTCCTACGTTCCTCCACTCCTCACAGTGGACCCTTCGGAATCGTAATGTTAATATTACATAACATTATGAACGCGCTGTGTTGTTATGTTGAGTCGTTCTGTTTTAAATAGCGCCCTGCTCGTGTCTGTGGACGGAGATTGGGTGTCATTATGTTTGAAGACCAATCCAAGCTGCTGCTTTGCCTCTCCCAGCACCGTGGTACGTGCACGCAGAAGCACAAGGGTTTATTCTGGGTGTCTGTGTGTGACTCATGGATTCCGCGCCTCTCCGGCGGCTCCCAGCCCAAAACAGACACACACACACACACACACACAGAATTATCATAAGATCAGACACCATCAAAAGAGAGTTCTTCTTCCTCTTGTTATGTTGAGTGTCAAGTGGGTGCTACTGTGAACGGGTGCTAGGAGACACGGAGATGCAGGTGGGTTATCACAGCCAGCCACAGGTGGCACCAGGTTATGCGTAACATTCAGAGAAGAGACATTAGAAACGCATCATATTACGTATCATATTAAATTACTTTTGCAAGTCAACGTAAGCGGCCAGAAAAAAAAAAAGAGAGAAAACGAGAGGATGAACTTGACGTTCTCCCAATCTCCAGACGCCCCACGCCACCTCCAGTCTGTGACATACGAAGTGGTCCGATCTAAAACGGGCGGCACCTAAAGTCTCCAGCCAATACAAAAAGGAAATGGGAGCTTTGGACAGGTTCTACTGCGGTTGGAGACGCTCACCTAATGTTGGGAGGAAATTCAACAGAAACAGGAGCCGAACAGAAGGAAAGTAAAGTGGGTGGTTTCCTCTACAGTGATCTCCCATATCACCTCACTGCACAGCTGTTAGAAAAACAACCACCGCCACATACACAAACACACACTCACCCAGAAGGCTACAGTAACGAGTGCACGGAGTGATCCAGTTTAAATACAGTGGGAAGAAGGGAAGAGGCGCTGAGAGAGCCCTCCTTTGAGGAAAAGATACAACCACGTGACTGATGGACGGATATGAAGAGGATGCAGAGAACACGCCCTAACCCTGGGACTAGAACAGGGGGTTACAGTGTATACCATACACCCTAATAGCACCACAGCTCTTATCAAGTGTTACTGCGGGGAGCAAACAGGGGACACTCATAACACCTCTCTGCTCAGAAAAGGTTAAAGCCTCTGAATGCAGTCTGGGAGTGTGTGTGTGTGTGTGTGTGTGTGTGTGTGTGTGTTGTCACATGGAGCACAGCAGGAGTGCTTTGCCCTTTCTGCCATCTCTCGATCTCTTCATCTGTTCAACTGTCTAGCTCTCTTCCTCTGTTGATGGCATGCCTTTAATCTCACTCCTTCTTCCTCTGCTTTTTCTCTGCCTCTATCGCCCCTCTTTTCCCCTCCATATCTCCCTCCTTTTGGAGCTCCCCTCCCATCTGTTCCTTCCTTCCTTATCTCTCTCCTTTCTCTCCACCCTCCCCTTTGTGGTTGGCAGTACGGGGATAAAGATGTGTGTGTGTGTGTGTGTGTGTGTGTGTGTGTGTGCGTGTGTGTGTGTGTGTTTAAATGCAGGTGTCAAGTTTTTTAATATGCTGTGAATGATGCTCCAATAAAGACATCTCTATCCTCTATCGTTCCTATCCCTCTCCCTCCTGCCCTCTCTCTCTCTCTCCCCTACCTCCCTCCCTCCTTCCTTCCCTCTCTCTCTCTCTCTCTCTCTCTCTCTCCCTCCCTCTCCCTCCAGCAGCTGACTGGAGCAGGCAGTGTAAACAGAGACATAGGCCATCAAACAGATGTTGTGTGTTGTTGGACGCCCCTCGGCTTCTCCCTCTGTGGAGCAGGCAGTGTGCTCCATTAAACTAGCCAGAGACTAGCGCTGTCTGGTGGAGCAGACCACTTCCTCTCCCTTTATGATACAAGTCATCCACAGGTCTGAACCCCCCCCCCCCCCCTGGTATTCTCAAAGAGACAGAGGCGTACGTGAGTGTGTTTGTGACTACAAGAAGAAAGAAAAGAAAAAGTATGTTAATAACAAAGAGAGAAAGAGCAGAGGAAGAGGGAGAAAAGGACAGAGGGGGAGCCCCAAAAAATTGTGTGTGCGTGTATGCCATGTTAAGGAAACCAGTCAGGGCTGGATGTACCAGAGTACCTCAGCCAGAGAGTCCACAGAGAGAGAGAGTCTCCTTAGCTGAGGGTGGCTGTACCAGAGCACCTCAGCCAGAGTCCATAGAGAGAGAGAGAGACTCCTTAGCTGAGGGTGGCTGTACCAGAGCACCTCAGCCAGAGTCCACAGAGAGAGAGAGACTCCTTAGCTGAGGGTGGCTGTACCAGAGCACCTCAGCCAGAGAGTCCATAGAGAGAGAGAGAGACTCCTTAGCTGAGGGTGGTTGTACCAGAGCACCTCAGCCAGAGAGTCCATAAAGAGAGAGAGAGACTCCTTAGCTGAGGGTGGTTGTCAAGCTATCTGGGCTGAGGGGCTAAAAATAGTGCTCCAGGATGTCCAGGTCATGGTCTGCCCTGCCCTGTGTAAGTGACCAGCGTCTGTGCTCAGCACGGCCGTCCATGTGTCACTGTGGCTCTCCATCACACCAGTCCCCTTTCTACAGGCCCACGGCGAACACACACAACCAAGACCAGCACGGGCAATTAGGGCTGGGCCATATGGCCTATTAATAATATTGCAATATTTTTAGGCTATGTCGCAATACACAATATATCTCTCAATATTTTAGAAATCTCCACTATAGCACTTACTAAATGCTTGATTTAACCCTTTCATGCACACAATCACACCAGTATGATGATTCTAGTAGTCCCTGCAATGAATGTCTGCATTAAAACATTGTTTATATTCATTAGTGGTTTCTATTTGGAACAATTTTAAACTTGCATGCAAAAAGGGGAAAATCACAACCATGTTAAACATAACACAACAGTTTTCTTTTGTGTCTGAGCAGGCGGCTTAAAAAATTATGTGAAAAATGTATACTCAAATGTTGGCGATATAGTAATTTACTACATCCCACGTAGAAGAAGCCGCGATACATAGAGTATATTCAATAAATTGCCCACCACTACGGGCAACCACAATGAATGCATTACATTTAGCTTGTTTTAAAGGGGAAACTGAAGTCATGTATATTATGCCTCAGGTGAATTCATTCTTGAGACAGAGATCGGAAATGAAGTATGACTGCACTTTCCCTTTTCCCTGAAAAACGTGTGACTACGTTAAAGTTTATGCAAGGCCATGACCTAAGATGATGGGCGGCCTTCAGAGTAATCAAAAGGTCATGACGAGGATGTACTCTGGATGTCCACTCACACATATGCATGCAATAATATTATTTATGTTATGCTTCGTTTTTGAACGATGGCAAGAAGGAAAGCATGGATCCTATCATGCACAAATAACCAAACTAATATTCTGTAACTACAAATAGAGATAAATACTACTGAATGCCAGTCCTCTGCTCATTCTCCACCTTGGTTTCACTGTAACAACTGGCCTCAGCTGCTGTCTATATGATGACCTGAGCTCTGTCATAAATACATGAAATACATTTCTAATACCGTACCTCTGTGGATTTGGATTAACTTGGGAGACTTCCATGACACACGTTAAAACTTGCTAGCTTGCAAACAGACCCACACTCCTCATAACGGGGTCTCGGGACACACACACACACACACACACACACACACACACACATTACTCACAAGGTCTCGTAGTTCATCAGAGTCTCGGGAGGAGGCACGGGACTTCACCAGCAGGTCGTCGCTACATTCATTGTCGGAGCCGTTGGGCGACTCGGCTAGATCCAGGAAGTCATCTTTCTTGGGCCCTCGGAAGCGGATCTTGTCCAGGCGCTTTAGCATGGTCAACACCGCACCCCTTGGTTTTACCTTAACATGGTGGACAGCAACCCTGCAGGGAAAGAATACCAGGTCATATTTACTGAGTAATGCAATAAGGCAAAGCTCTTTCAGGGCCCTACGGGGTGATTCTAGTACGGGTTACACAAGAAGAAATGAAAGCCACCACCCTAGCAGTTTAAATGCCATGTTCCACGTCATCGGGGGAGGCACAAAGGGCCATACACGTGAATATGAAAATGAAAACGTCCATGGGAAAGCAGGAGAAAGCAGACAACCAAGAAAGCATTTCCCTTTCCGCCCTGCGGCCTAGCGCTGCTGACTCCGTGCTCCCAGGATGCATCCTGGTCCCCATCCATCTCCAGCTGCTGCACACAGAGTGACAACAAGACCCAGCCTGACCCAATTGAAGGGGTTTCATTTCCGCGCTGGTCTGTCCCAGGAGGAGGGTGGGGGGGGCCCTGCGGGGCTTAATGACTGTGTTTAGTGTCAATGAGTCCCTTTTAAGAATGACTGACGAACTAAACTGACTTTGGAGGCAGCAGGCCAGGCCTGTTATTACCTCAGGGTGTGAGTCACCACGGAAACAGGCCAGGGTCATGACATCTCGGCAGGGCCAGGCAAATCCGTTACTGGAGTGACACCGACCTCAGAACCATCTCTCGTCCCTCGTATCCACCGCCGCTCCACGCTCGTCAATCAATAGATGCAACAACTACAACCCACGCTAATGCACCCACGCAGCAAACTGGTATTGGCAAATTACAGGCGGTTTCTGTGGCAAGCTTCAAAAAGTCCATCTCGACCGTGTCACAGAGCTGCCCCCAGACCTCCCCACACAGTCAGGGGAAGGGAGGCAACGATGGAGTTTTGTTTTCCGACAATTTGGTTATGCTATGACTGAACACGGGGGAGAAGGATTAAGAACAGTTCTCCCCTCGGTAATCCCTCAGATTAAGCAGTGCTTCCCGGCCGGGCAGGCCAGCCTTCTCCGCTGCATGGAGCCCTCAGGGTCAGCTGACGAGCTCCAGGGCCTCCCTGACACTGCACGGTGAACTCAGGGCAAAGCTTATGATACGTACTCCAACAGATAGAGCTAGATGTACACTCCCCTGCTGTTATTGATTGTTCCCCATCCATCGCAGACACAAATGTGTAAAAACACACACACACACACACACACACACACACACACACACACAAACAAACAAACAAACTTTCCAGCAGGGCTTTGCCTCCTTAAGAGGGTTATAAGGGTTACTGGGAAATACGTTCTCTACAACTCACCCCTCCCTCTCGCTCTCCTGGGGGACGAGGGATTGCTTGATGAAACAAGCTCTAACGCCATTTTTTTCTTTTCACATTTGACTTCTACTTCCTGAACTCACCAAACGCTACGGAAGGAAGGCAGTGGTTTCTGACACATTTGCAAAGAGAGCAGGGTGGCAGAATTTCATATCCACGTTACCAGAACAGGAATAAAGTAGGTTTGTATAAGAGCTTCTAAAGATTTCCGTTAACATTTCCTCTTCTATTTACTTCTTTCTTCTATTTACTTACTTCTATCAAGCAATTACAGAGTGTCATTTCTGGCAGACCTGAAGCAGCTTTGAGGCAGAGAGGACAGCAATGTCTGACCAGTCTAAATAGACTGGCAGTCAGTCCATTAAGGAAAGCATGGTTAACTCAAGGTCTGGTTGCTGAAGCTCTGGCGGTGTGGGTAGCGACAAATACATCTAAACACATTCACACACAAACAGAAATCCACTTTTCATTCAGCTGTGCACAGTCTCCCCTCCCGCCCCACACTTTCAAGCCCACATACAGAACACACACAAAAGCAAAGTGATATTTTCCCTATTTTCTGTCTGTTTCCCTCTCTCTCGACCTCAGTCTTTTTATCTTTGACACCCCCCCTCCCCACACACACACACACACACGGACACACACACACACATACACACACACCAACACAATCACATAGGCTTAAGAGACATAATTTACGCCAAACAAAGGCTTAAGTTTGCAAAAGCCAAAAGAGCCTCTGTATGGTGCAAGTGATATCATCATTATCTTTCACACACACAGTCGGTAGTCTAAATTAGTTTGCCTGTCTTACTAGGAAATCCTTATTAGGATCTGACTTACTTAGAGTGGCTGTGATACCTCTTTAGTACTACCCTATTGGAAACGTGTGTGTGTGCATGTGTGTGTGTATGTGTGTGTGTGTGTGTGTGTGTAAACCATAAAGCTAAAATTCATATTGTAAAACTATCCATGTTTTTATGCTTATTCACATTCTTATTTCAAACCAATTGATTCAAGGCCTCTCGACCCACAATAAAGAAAATCCCTCAAACAAAGATCAAACTAGTTACTCATCGATAGAGGAACAAGACCTTATTGAACCTCCTGACTACATCTGTTCACATAATGGGGCATTGTCATGGCACCCAGAAGTACTGAGTCTCCTCAACATTCCACATCACTGATCTGTATCTGATGCACAAGAGGGAACCTCGTGGAGGAGTGCAAACAAACAGAAACACACAACAGAGTGCACAGCAACAGCAATTTCAATACCTGTCAGTGACTAGGCGGCAGTTATCTGCAAGAAACGACCTATTTTGTCTCGCTAACATTGATATTGTGATCCTGAACCCCTGACAGAATGAAACTAAATCACCACCAAACAACCACTTGTAGGAGGAAGCCCACACACCACACACACACTTCCTACAGGTTTAAGGGAACTCATGAGAGTGTCTGTGTTTGAGAGAGAGAGAGAGAGAGAGAGAGAGAGAGAGAGAGATGTGCTGGCAGAAGGGATTTCATGGCATACAGTCTGTTCACAAAGGCTTTAAGGTGCTGATCTGAGGCCCAGTTAGAAGTATACTTTTGGTGTTATGGAAATTCACTACTATATTATCAATTAAGTAACCCCTTATTCATCTCAGTTCACCAGGTCAACCTGAATCCACATACCCCAACTCCACAATCCCTCGGGAGGGGCAACCTAGCCCACTGTGTGAACTATCAACTTTGTTAATTTAATGAACATACAGCTGGAAGCAATGTTAAACAACACTGTAAAACTTGGGCTAGGTTATAATTAGAATTTTTGTGATAGACTATAGTAAAAAAGACGGGGGGCGGCAACAGACTACGACTTTGCCAAATTGATCTTCACAATCATGTAACAAGTCCAATTTATTCTGGATGCGCAAATGGTTGATGGTGCGATGGAAGGATCGTAATGAAAATCTAACACAAGTGCACTGTTTCACTGCACTGTCAAAATGTAAAAATAATTTTAGTGATGTAAACATACGACGCAGCTTCATCCCAACCCACTAAAGAGGTAATCCACCTTCACATGGAGATAAACGCCAGACAGTACTAAAAATAAATAAAACACGAAAAATCACATTCAGGAAATAAGATAGGATAAGTAAATGAATAAAGTTGCTTTACCCAGCACGTAAATCGTAGCAAAGTTTCATTAACACTGAGATTTCCTTGGAATGATTCTTCTGTACACCTGCTCGGTTCTAACGGTCCAATTCTCCAACCCGTCCACCGCCTCTCACGCCAAGCTGTTCACTTTACTCTTCCATCGCAATCTTGTTTGGTAGACCAAAGCTACGTAGTATATTTCTCAATCGTGTTTACTATAATAAAAACAATCGTTCCCCAGTGAGAGAATCGCATTACCAACCTCATCAGGCGTAGTTGTCTCTCGTCAGTCTCTTGTTGATTTCATAGGCAGCGCAAGGCAAAGCAAGAACATTTCGTCAGCGACTGCTTGCTCGTCTTAAAGGGGCCGCAAGTACTTTCATTACAAAGCCCAGCAAGAAAACAACTCTGCTCCCTATAAGGATGGTGATAGATTTCAAGCATACATAAGTAACATGATGGCAATATTAGACCTACAATTGTTTTAAACCATGAACATACATACAGTTCTCTATAACACCCAGACTTATCTCTCTCCCACGTTCTTTCTCTTTCACACACACACACACACACACACACACACACACACACACACACACACACACACACACATGCTCACACACACACACACACACACACCAAACAAAACAAACAACCCACATGCAAATGGTTTTTCAGGCACTAACCCTTCCACCCTTGAAAATAAAAGGTTTGTTCTGCCAACATAAAGGAAGTACTTAGAACAAGATATTTCATAAAGCTATGTGTAATGGTTCATGAGTTATTAGTAACGTTGGCCTGAGCAACATAGTGGTGGGTATGTGTCTGTCCTTGGTGGCTGAGTAGTGTTCTGGCCTGACGTCCATGCTGTTGTTGTCCTATAGCTATGTTACTAATCAATACTGTTATGTGGTTGCCTCTGCATGAAGTTGAATTCACGGTCCTCCCATGTTGGTGTCGCTCTGTAACCCTAACCTCTACTGATATGAAGCAGCTGGGGAAACAAAACACTCCTAGAAGATGTCGCCATCTTAGCACGCCTCTCAATAAGACATTAAGAGCATGATGTCTTCATGTACCAACTTTGATCTGCAAACGCTAATATCATTGTGTAACAAATAAAGCTGTTACAAATCCTCCAAATTCCCAATCCTGACATGGCTTTTAGGGAGAGTTCCCACCCCGCTGTGCTTCCTTCCGGCTCTTTGGCACGCTCTCTGATTCTCTGCCGATGCCTCTTATCGTTACAGACTGCTGTCGAGATGAACAAATCCACCCTTGGCTCCCAGAGTACTCATTAAGAAACCCCTTAATCCCAAACCAATGTTTTCTCCCCTTTTATGTAACCACCATGACAGGGATGACACCCTCAGAGCTAATTATAGAACAGTGTGAAGGAGAGCGAGATTGAGAACATGGAGGTTGAAGGAGGTTTGGAGTTCTATGTCATCACAGATATGTGTCACTGATGAAAACTCCAAGGGGTTGTCGATTTATACAGCTTTGGTCTTTAATCATAGTTTTTGGTCAACAGGTGAAATTAAGATAATGTGACCGAATGAGGAGCATGGCAAATATGTCTGGTTATATTGCTGCTATATCTATTTATTACTAATGCCACAAAACGCAGATAGGCCTCACATTATATTCAGAATAATATTGATGAAAAACATTTTAGTTACACCAGACAATTCACCCACTGTTGAACACTCAGGATTTTACAAAAAGCACATTGATAGCACAGGAAGTCAATACTAAAATAGGGCAGGACATAGGAGCATGTGGAGAAGCATCAGAAAGCCAGTAGACAACGGTCCAATGTTCCTTTCATCCCCTTTCTCTATTGGGCAGAGGCCCTCAAAACACTCTGCATGCATGATGCACCTCTGGACACACACCTTTTGATGTATGTCATCTCCTTTTTTTTATAAGGGGCCGAGGTCAATATCAAATTGACCTACTCCTTGTCCACCAGTAGATGGCGGCCTTAGCTCAGATTTAGCATCCTGTATTGTGAGCGATTGTTCTTGTTTATTGGCTGTGCCAACTCCAGTTCACCTGAATTATTTAGTTGACAAGACTGAAAGGCCCCGAGATGGGGCCGAGAAAAACGACACGACTACAGAAAGTAAACATATTCCTAAGTGACATCACCCACAGCTACGGGGGCAATTTGCATGGATTGGTTCATTATGACTGTTGTGTACATACAGTATACAGTTGTGTTTTGCAATAGCATTTGTAGATGAATACAAACCCTTATTGTTTTCAGCAATGAGGTTATAGATTTTTATAATTATATTATATTAGTAATTATCTATCTCTGCAGCTACTGACACGGTCAAACATATTGTTTTGTCTGTTGGGTTTCATTGCTAAATTGGAGGCCTTCATGAACAATGGGATTACTTTGTCCCTTGATGCGTTTCACCAGCATATTTTCTAAATCTGTGTTATTTCACACTGCGTAATGAAAGGGCAGAATTGGCATGGTATGCATAACAAACCAATGGTAATATTCACTCTGTGCTATTGGCATGATTTGTCAGCACTTGCCTAGCATAGCCAGCATTGTAATGGGAAAAAAATGCTGAAAAGATTATCCACACAAGAAATATGTAATCCACTCAGTCCTCTATTGTCACACATCGATCTCCTTCCCTCCCAGGCTGTGTCAAAACTATGGTCACCTGAGGGAAGGAGGGGCTGTTGTCACCTTGGTGACTGAGAGGCCATTAGGCCATTGTAACCTGACCTGCCCATCTAAAATTCTCCCTGGCAAAATGGAAGCCCGGCTTGCTCAGAATGAGTAACCCGCATGTTTGTACCTTGGCTCAACACAAAAAGGCCTCTGTGAACGGTTCATGACTGGCCCGCCGTTATTATTCAGAGGTGTCACTTTAAAACCCAAGAGATTATTAGTACTCACCCCCCTCAGTGGCAAACTTCAATCTAGCCTTTGAAGTAGAGCCGGGCTAAAGTGAGTCAGACATAAGGTAGTGCTAGGGGTGGCAAATTCCTGGATGAGCCTGCAACGCTGGCGCAACCAACGTCGCAGGCTTACCCCGGAATGCCAGGTTTAAGAGCAGGAAAGCTGTCTGCTCGTAAGACGGCTTGGCCTCTGACACGGAGAGGAAAGTGTCAAGTCAAACGTTTACACCCACAACTGGTTTGACGTTCCCAGAGCCTTTCAGTTGTCCTGTTGAATCTAAAATAACCAAAGCTCCACCCTGTTGTTCAATTACCTGTGAGCAGCAGTTTGATTTCCTTAAAATAATAGTAGCAAGGATATATCAATTATTTGATCTAAAACAAAAATTCATTGTCCTCCTGTTAACATCCTGTTACCGCTGCCATAAACATATTCCCCTTGATTGCGTCTGTCATGGCAATAGTAGACTCAGTCTATGAAAGGATGTAGCAGTTGCTCTCGTGATGCTTCTGCCTGGCACCCAGAGCACTTGAAATAGAGTGCACGTCCATGTGTGTGTTTGTGTGCATGCATGTCTTGGAACACTGCAGGAGTGTGTGTGTGGCGGTGTACGTGTGTGTGTGTGTGTGTGGGGGGGGGGGGGTCAAGTGGCCGTGGATCATGTGTGACCCTGCTGGTATGCACGCCACAGCCTGAGTGAGTCTCTGGAACCGTGCTGGATCAAGGTGGGCGACACAGACGGGCCGGGTGGCACCATTGTTCTGCGGCAGGGATTAACCAAACCAAACTCAGACAGAGCCAGACACAGTCTAGTCTGACTCCAGGT
Organism: Galaxias brevipinnis; assembly: GCA_036023535.2. NCBI lineage: Eukaryota > Metazoa > Chordata > Actinopteri > Galaxiiformes > Galaxiidae > Galaxias > Galaxias brevipinnis. Next base: position 4,632 of record JAVQIZ010127652.1, on the reverse strand, counting down.
TTCAGTCTGGACCTCACAATAGTTCACCTAGCCTGTCGGACACACACATGCTCGCTCTCACCCTCTTTCATGACGTGCTGTCTGGAAATAACACGTGCCCACCTACGTGCATAAATGTCCGACTCGACATTGAGCGCTAAAAGCGGCTCCACACACACACACACACACACACAGACACGCACACACACACACACACACACACACACACACAGTCCCCATACTGAGATAGTGTGCCTGCAGTAGTTTGGAGTTTGATACCTTATATGGAGATCATCTCCAGTGGAATGTTATTGCGATAGTCTTTTCTTTTATTCCACTCCTCTTTAAATATGTATTTTCATGTTGTACTATGAGAAGATCTCTATCATTCCATTAATATAACATTTCATAATATGTGTGGTGCGGCAGGCGTTTGATGTACTTCATCAAGATAATACAGCGAAGAGATATGTTCAAAAAAACATGTCAGCTTTAATTTTACAGTCACAACCATCATTTGTCATCCAGTGTCTTAAAACCATACAAAATAAATATACATTATGTTACAAAACATTTTCCAGTGTCTCAGATCATTAATAAAAAACATTTTACACCAGCATTGATTACATGAAATAGGGAAAAACACTGGATGAGTGTGTGTGTGTGTGTGTGTTTCTGTTTGTCTTACTGTACAAAGGCATTGGGTGAGTAGTAAACTTTTAATATTTTACATGAAGTAGCTCAACAGCATGTTAAGGCCAGCTACTTGTATTGCTTTGGTAGTGTGTCTGGACGTGTATCGTCATTTTCTAGGCACCCACACATCGAAGGCTTGGACTTCTATAGGATGTATGAAAAGAAATACATGAGTACACTGAGACGTAGGACTTAGTGGTTCAAGATCAGAGGGGATATCAATCCCCTTTCACATCATTAAAGAACTCTGAGCCCTATCAAGGGGATTTCGGCTTTCAAAAGAACATTCAACGTCTCACACACACAGCCATGCTTTTAGTGTGTGTGTTAGTTTAGGCCTTACTCCAGACGCACTGGATATGAAGGCACATGATACGATCTAAGCCTTAATTCGATCAGTTTATGAACAGTAAGAGATTTCATCAAATTTCCCCCCCCCAAAAAACGTCCCTATTCAATTGATTTATTGACAGTTAAAATAAAAAAATACAAGTCTTTTCTTAATTTGAAATATCTACAAATGTATTCTGTAACTTAAAAAGAGTTGCGATAGGTGTGTCTATCTATAAGCATCAGCATTTTGAAGAGCACTCGGTGAGTCTGCTGTTTCAAGAGGACCCGACATAGATAAGTAGGGGGAGCCCCAGATGACACACCACAGAGGGTCCAATGGACCGACAGCAGGACAAGTCTACAGGCATGCCCTTTCAGATGGGGCCAAAAGACAGGCTTAGAACGGTGGTCTTTACGTTCCATGGCTCTCACGGTCCTCTTACTCCATTTGGACTACATATCCACCTGCACCAGCCTGGCCGGCACACAGTGGCAATGCACTGTGTCAGTCTGTATGTGCTGAAGCTCCAGTCTCTGGTGCACCTTAGAACGAGTCATTCGTTTAGGGACGCACAGTGCATTAGGGGGGAGAGAGTCATTTTGATAAGGTCAGCCCCATCTACTTTTAGTGGTTTTGGCACAAGAGGATCCGTGTGTCCTCAACGACCTCTCTTTCTCTTCATTGGTCAAGTCCAGCACGACATTCCCTTTCTCCTTCTCCACCTCTGCCTGTTCCCGCAGTGTAAGTATTTAGTGTCAGCAGTAATGCTTCTCTCTGAGCTGAGGAGGGAGAGTAGAACCAGTGAGAGTCCTGGGGACCCTCTCATTCCTCTGTGCATTCTCCCTCTCGTTTCACGGCCTCTCCTGTTCTTCTCTCACGCGCGCTCCTCCTCGTGTTCCTCCTCTTCTCTCCTCCTCTTAGTCCTCTCCTCATAACTAGAGGCTGCTCTTTGTTTTCCTGCTGGGTCAGATCGAAGTTTCATTACTGCCGCTGGAGACAGGGAGGGAGGGAGGGCAGGGGAAGGAAATGAGACGAGGAGGGTTAGGTGAATGCAGGGAGGCAAGCAGTCATCATGCAGCATTCATTAGGGGTAGTTACATCTAGAGTGGTTACGTCTAGATATATCCATGCAGAAAAGGTAGTCAAACCTACAGTATGCCCTTTGCGGGGGCATCACACGACTAGGATATGGCTCATGCAAGCAGGTATCAGTTGATAGCTGATACATGTTGTTATTTCCATACCAACACTGTATTTTTGGTAAATAATTATCAAGCGTTCATCTGACTTTCTTGATAATAGCTTAGACAAGCGAGACACTTGACTTAAAACACTGCTACGAACGGTACATGAAAGGCATTCACATTACAAAGGTAGCATCGGACCACAATACCCACTCGGAGTCTGATTCGTTGCCCCCGTTGACGGTGCCCAGCTTGAGGTGCATGGCTGTGCCCCCGTTCTGATCACGATGCGCCGCCGGCAGGACGGCGATCTGGGGTCGCGGGGCAACGGGTGGCTTGATGATCACGCTGTTACTGTGGGAGTTTGGACGGATGCCATCGTTGGACGCCAGGGAGGACGGCCGGGAGGAGGGCGTGATGTTGGTGGAGGAGGCCGGAGGAGCAGGGCCGTTGTTGGGAGGGGAGGTGATGGTCGGGGGGTTGTAGTCGCTCAGCTTCTCCCGGAGTCGGTTCTTCATGTTCTTGTCGGTCAGCGGTGGAGGGTAGGAGATCTTGTTCTTCAGAATGCCTGGGGGACAGCAATAGGAGAGGACAGTAGGTTTAGACGCTGGTCGATCCGTAGCACATTTGAGTGACTGATTCATTCATTGTCATTGATTAGCTGAGTATAATTGACATTCAACAATTGAGAAAATTGATTTGATAGACCAACTGATTTATGAAGGAATTCATAAAATAATGAACTCATGCTTTTTAATGAAAGCATGTATAAATGGATGAAACATTTACTGACATAATAACTATGTAATCAATAATAATACACGTGCACTAATAACTCCTCTAACCTCTCCTCTGCTCTGGTTGGTGGTTGCTATTACTGTTAGGTTGGCTAGGGGGCGCTGTCTCCTTGACTGGCGTCTCTGCTGCTCTGTCCGGGGCTGGCTCTCTCTCTCCCACATGGTTAAGCTTGTTCTCTGAGTGCATCTCCACGTTGACCTTGGTCTCCACTTTCAGCCTGTTGGCCCGACCAGGATCCTCGCTGTCACTGGCTGTGGTGGCATCCGCGGGCCAGTAAGGCTTAACGTGATTGGACACGGCCTCGACTAGTTCAATGGAAAATTTAAAAAACATAAGTGAAACAGGTTTAGGTGAGGCGCAGATGTCTATAGTTGATTTATTAGTTCGATTCTAATGGGATTTTCCCAAGGAGTTTTTGGTAGTTTGTGGATCCTTTTGACAGTTTTACAAGTCTACAAAATGTACGGTTGTTGGAAAGTTTACAGTAATGTTTTGGAACGTATCCAACTTTGGGCACGCACAGCCGTACGTTTGGGTTGAGAGTATATTTATTACCTTGTACGGAGTTTTGTTTTGGGGTGCTGTGAAGGGGCTGTCTCTCATTGTTCCACTTGGGCTTGATGTCCATGTCATCGTCCTCGCTGTCGGAGGAGTGGGACGAGGCGTAGGAGGAGCTGTGCTCGTCCACAGACAGCTCGCTGTCCGAGTCCGAGTCTACGGGAGAAAGTGGCATTTCTCATCGGCACTTATGTACAGTAATGACACACTGTTATCAATACAACAATATTATTATTATTTTAGAACACTATTACTTTAAACACCAAAATATGTGCCATTTTTTTATGTATTGAAATGAAACAAAGTAGCTCTGTATTCTGTGGGAATCCCATCGGATGTGATAGTTAGATATGAGCTTAGTTGAACGTGTGTGCTGTACCGTCTCCCTTGGTGCCGTTCCTGGGGAACAGAGAGCCGTCCAGGTCTGTGTGTCCTTTAGCTGTCCCTGACGACACACTGGGCTTCTGAGCAGAGTCCTCCCTGCAGAGGAGCACAGGAGGGGGCAAGCCAGAGCACAATGGATTTTTTATAAAACCTTTATTTAAATTGATAGATCCAACTTTGATGTTAATAGCAGAATGAATCGAGACAGAAAAACAGGTACATAAACATGACACGGTTCGTAAATATGAAATAATTCAGAATAGATACCTCAAATACAAACTGTGAGTTGAATGAACAGTTATAAATAATACTGAACCACTCTTTATAAAAGATTTGAAAGATCCATCCAATACACAGTGTAAGTGACTAGCTCTGTTTGAGCCATTCCAACAGTAGTGCTGAAGGATACAACCTGTGGCGTGTTCTGCAGCACCTGGGCCGTTCCTCTGTGGGGTTAGACTTTAGCGGGAGGCCTGGAGCTCTACAGCCCTGTCTGTTTGATGGCTGATCTAAGAGGAGGCCTGGCGCCCAGCCAACAGCCATATACGCTCACTTGTGTGTGTGTGTGTGTGTGTGTGTGTGTGTGTGTGTGTGTGTGTGTGTGTGTGTGCGCGCGTGTGTGTGTGTGTGTGTGGGAGTGCATGCAAAATCTCCCAGGCAAGCTCCACCCTGTCTCTTTCTCTTTCTCAACCACATGCA
>JAVQIZ010127641.1:0-20686 GCA_036023535.2 Galaxias brevipinnis | reverse complement strand
CCCCCCCCCCCCCCCCCCCCCCCCCCCCCCCCCCCCCCCCCCCCCCCCCCCCAGAGAGAAGGTATGAAACGAGACGGTAAAAGAGACAGAAAGAGAGACAGACAGAGTGGAAAGGGTGGCGTGTTAACGTCCAATGATGAAAAAGTTTCATTGTGAGACACAAAAAAAAAGTCACCTCACAACCTCCTTTTCTTCCTTTCAGACAAAAGGTCTGATCCGTCCACAGCAATGAAAAGCCCAAGCGCTTGGGAAGATCTGAAGATTGGTCTGTAATCAACACTTCTACAATTGGGGCTTCTGCCCTTTTCTTCCTTTCACAAGGTCTACCAGGGGACATCTTCCCCTGGCCCTGCGGTTCAGCAGTCCTGATGTCACAATGGACCTCCCCACCCACCCACCCCCATCTAACTCTGATAAGGCCATTTTTAGACATTGATTTGAATCTTGGGATAACCATTTGCTGCTAGTCATATAAAAGGGTGTGAAAGATTCACCTGTAGCAGAATATTGTGTTGTTATGACTGTGGTACTCGTGTTACAAGGCGGAGGTTCACAGTCTGTCGAATCCTCTTTCAACTGGGCAGATAGGAGGAAATCTTCCACAAAATCAAAGTACTGTGCTGTCTGCCACCATTCTTTTCTGTAGTGGCATTCAAAGTCTAGCATGGTCAGCTCCTAAGGGAGAGAAGAGAACGTAAACTCGAGGGTAAACCAATAACTTGAGAAAATGAAACGTTTTATGTCTACTGCATAGTCAAGCATCAAGGTAATCATGTTCTTTATGACCAACAGTGCTTATCTTTGGCATGTTGTAGATTTACTCACCAAAGACTCCATGTTAAGTCGCACCTCTTGTAACATTTGAATAAAAATGCTAATGTCCTTTCTGTTCGACGATATGTTGCCGAACTTGTGTGATAACTCTTTCAAACTGTCCTCCAAGTAGAACACATTTAACTTTACCCAACACATTCCACCCTAGATATGGAAAAATAAATAAACATTACATCAGTACCGGGTATTTGGCAGTTCAACAGGATAAGAGTGAGATATTATCTATAACCTATATTCACATGTTGTCTTAATGGAGAGCGCCAACCTAGCCTACCTCTTCTTTTGGAATGTATTGCACAGGAATTTTGTAATCTTTTGGAATATTGTGTTTCTGTGGGAAATATAAAATAAACGTCAGTATTATAAGAACATTTTCCCCTGACTCTTGAGTTAAACTAAAATGGGAATGATTAAAGAGAAAAATGAGACATTAAAATCATGAAGACATTTGAATTAAAAGGACAAATCGCATGCGTGTGCATGCATCTAAAACAGTAGCATGTGTGCGCATGCATCTAAAACAGTAGCATGTGTGCATGCACTAAACAGCACAGTGAAAGCCATATTGGCTTTCAGTGTGCACATATTTGCTTAGGCACGGCTTGTGAAACAGTTTGCATTTAAGGTGTAGATTGTCGCTGCTGTGTTTTGTAAATATTACATGTAAACTTACCAATACAGAGAGTCGTGTGATGTCATCCGTTACAGGGTTTACTTCAAATTCACTCGAATGGACACCAAGTGTGACACACAGCAGTAAATGGACACAGACGCGTATCCAACTCTGCAACCAGATAGACAGAACAAAAAGCATGAGAAACACTCTGAAAGGTGTACCTTAATCCTAAACACTATTTCATGTATCCTATGAGCATAAGGATGCAACTCTTTATTTAACACTCGAGTGGTCTTTACTGCATTTTGTTAAACCTTGTTAACAGTGATTCCTTTGAGAACTGAAGTTTCATGTTGCTTAACCAAATCCTGCCAGGCCATTAGCCACCCTTCCATCAGTGGGTACATATGCAGGCAGACATAACATGGTCATTCTTCCCTTTGTTATCTAATTGCCCTACTTCCTCAATGGCATGAGTGAATCAGAGCCTTGGCGAACCTCCTGCTTTTCTCCAACATTTCAGTGAAAGGCTTTCAAGTAGGGTATTATATATAGTTTTTTAATGGCTCCCCCCTAGCCTTATACAATTATTGCTACTCCCCTTTGACCGGAACCACTCATCTTTCTGCCCGTCTCAGAAGGTTATGTAATTGACCCACGTTTTCCCCCCTTAACTGAGATTAGGGTCAGGTCTTAATTGAAAGCATTGCAACACAGACCTCTGCTGACAGTGAGCTTGCCCCTTGAATAAATAGCACAAGGTAAATTAGGAAGGAGAGCTCACAGACAGACACTCCGAATGCACGCAGCCGAGCCAGGCTCCAGTCACTGCCGGCTCTCTACAAGGGAAAGAGCATGACCTGCTGTGGATGCACTCAATGCCACACAGCAGGATGCATAGGAAAGAATAGGATGATGCCAGGGCAGAGGAGTCAAAAGGAAATACAACCAAATTAGGGAGCTGAGGGAGCATAATTTGGTTTTCAAGTGATTTCTGTTCATAATCAAAATAAATTATTTTTGAACGAGGAAGGATATGCATGAATACAGGAAGACAAGGGTACAAGGATGGTTAAATAAAGGAGCATGATGATATACACAATGTTGAATCGACCTTATTAGTAAAAGCATAAACTTATCAGAAGCCAAACTTACTGCTATAGGTCAGCAAAGTGCCAGTTATGGCAGTGAATTTTTTGGTTTGAACTTTTACAGGGATATGGATGGATATATAGTAAAACAATGTTTTGTATAACAAGTGTATTAAAAAAGCTCATGCAGTTCAATTCTATTTCTACCTTGCCCCACTGACATGATAATCTAAATGTCCAATGCATTTAGCTTACGTAAAGCTCTATCCCTCATCCAACAGGATTTCCCTTGGAGTAAGTTGTGGAAATGGTCAGGTTGGAAAACATGATAATTAATGCAAAGTGGATTAGGCACACTTGTTTGTAATGGCAGACTCAAGCCGAAGTACCAATGGTTATTTCAAATGCAACAAAGGGACGTTCATTTAGCCTAAGTTTCCTTGTTTTCCTCACTACCCACGTTCTCCATTTTGAGTAACGGGTAAAGAAGTATTATCATTTTCTTGAATTCCCTCAACATATTACTGCTATGATAGAAGGCCTACGCATGAAATGACAACAGCAACGGCTCTGTGGTCCTGTATGTGCTCCTTTTTTAAGTTAGTGTTGTTGCGTTTTTTTTTACAAGCTGGTACCAGAGAAAGATCACCAATAAAAAAAATAAAAATAAAAGCCGGTCTACAAACTCTTGGTTTTATAGGTTTCTGGACACATTTTACCAACAACTGTGTCAACAAAAATAACAGCAGCCCCTTGAGGTTGGGTTTCGGCATTACTCTGATAAACAGAAGCAGGCAGGGCTATAGGCTATTTCTGACTCTTTCTTCCTGAATCCATTTTAAAACCTATAGTTGCAAAAAACAAAATTCCATCAAACTTAAGTCGGATGAGGTGCCTAACATAATAAGAACCATTTTCAGGATTTATAAATCTAGGAAACTATTTACAAGATGATGACGCTCTTCCAATGTTTTAAGATGTTGACGAACATATTCTGTAAACTGTTGCTTAGGCTGTAATCAGTGCCATCTGACAGCAGTTGGCATCAGGTTGGCAGGCGGAGGAAGTGTGTTTGCTTTAAAGAAGACTGACCCATAAATTGTGTAAACTGACACAAATGTAGATTGTAAACAAAACCCTCTTGCTGGTTTGTATATTGAAAGACTAATTTCAAAGGACATATCTTAGGTGGTCTCCTATGTATTACAACGAATAAATTGCAAGGCCAGGGAAGCACAATAATTCCTGATGTTAACTTCATTTCAGAGAGTCTGAGTTGACATTGTTGACACAATTGTTGTTGGAAGTTGTCTAGGAGATTGTAAAAACCAAGAACATGTGGTCCCAGAAGGGGTTTTGTGAAGGACTCACACTGAGACTTGGCTCTTGTTTATTAAAGCATATTTCGAAAGTCTCGAAATGTTTCAAAACCAAAAACCAAATAGTTTTTTTAAGCAACTACCCTGCAGAGTGTATTACATTGACAAACCCATAATGTTGTCACAATGAGTTTTCATAATGTTCAATTGTCAGGCACTCAACACAACTCCATCAATAATTGTTCTCCCCTTCAACATAGTGATGACATCATCCATTTATTGGAAAATCTAGGGATGTTATCTGTGTCCCTGTGTTAGTAGATATTTCCTGGAAGCCCACTCACTTGACATGCTATTTGAACCAGGAATCAGTTAACTCCACTCTGTGCAAGCAGGCGGGCAGGCGAACACGCAAGCACACACACAGATACACAGTGTACCTTCCCCAGCTAGAATCAGGAAATAACTAAACATCCTAAACTTAACCGACAACATAGCATCTCAGACAACCAAGTGAGATGAGGGTCTTTTGATCATAATACAAAACATATACTAGTGTACTCAAAATACAATGCATGGCTGGAAATATCAACCCAGTCACCTAGCTCCACTATTAAAGATATTGGTTGGACTCGAGTTTATGGCACAATGATTTTGCTTTTTTATGAGTCCTATGTTTGCCTCATAACACAATTGGGAAACTGTTTCCTTATAGTTTAGTTACTATACTACTGCCATTTGGATATACTCCCATTTGGATCTAAATCCCACACACATTATATACACAGACAAACATACACACAAACTATTTTAATTTACAGCCTTACCAACATTTTATGATGGCCACAAACGGGGTCAAATGAACAGAGTAATAAGCACAACAGTAGATGTGTTTTGCACCACATGAAATATTGTTCTTCCTGCGTCTTTTTGTGAAAGAATCATAGCCCCTGAAATCAGAGCAGCAGCAGGAGACCTATTGGTTACAACATGCCGGTACACATGCCTGGTAAGTTAGGGTCATATCCTCTTCCAGCAATAAGTACTTTGTCTATTCACATTATGATTTATAAGTATTGGTAAATGACATCATATGATATGTTTTTTGGGGTTCAAAACAGAATTCATATGTGAACTTAAACCGGGACATTTTTCTTCCTAACTTGAAGTAATTGAAGTGGAATCCAACGAATTCCCAGCTATTAATGTTTTTTCCTGAGGAACTAAAATGGATATGTTGGTAAGATTTTGAAACTGAATATGATGCTTAAACATATTTATCTAGTTGATTCAGGAGTCTAATGGATCCACATTGATTCAATAACCTATAGAATGCGTTGGGCCACACCTTGTTTCCATCCGACAATACATTTCACAAACTAACAGATCACTCAACCATTTGAACTGAGCCTGGGCTACTATAGAAGGGGGCATTGACATTACCTATCCCAATAAAGATTTTTGAGCATTGTCTAGAGTGCACTTGGCTTCAATGGTATCCAGGAAACTACTTCAATGAGTTACAGATCGTTTTGCGATCTAGATAACCATTCTATCCCCAACTGCCTCATGCAACCAGAGACCTAGCAGTTACCATTTCCTCAATAACTCAAACAATAAATCATAGAAGACAACTGTCATACTTAGCAAAGATTTACATTTAAATATATACACATAACTATTTGTTCTTCCAGCTGACAAAATGTGATTAAGAGTGTATATTCAGAATGTTCAACCATATCATGAAGGTCTACTTAGCATAGTGAAGTATTTGCTCTCTAAAACAAATAAGTGGTGCAAGGGAGTGGCACAGAGCAAAAATATTATACAAAACATGCCTTGCATCTAACGTGATGAGGCACATTTCCCAGTAAAAAAAATCTATTCAAACAAAAAAACAAAACTAAATAAGTAAGACTAAATAATATTTGAGGTATTTGTACATGTTTTAATATTATTGCAAGATAAAAACTTAGCTTGCAAATGGAGCTCCTCAGTCTTATCTGACAAGATCTTAGCCTGTTTGCAAGCTATTTCCAAAGTTCTCTATTGAGTACTTTAAAAAAAAGAAAACTGTTATTTCTTATATTAAAAACTGCATTGATACTTTATGGCTTTCAAATATAATAACCATCTTTTCATGCAGCCCAAGAAATGTGCACATTAGATCTGGTTTTATTTGTTGAATGCTCAATCTTACTCTGATTTCATGTCGTCTAGGTTACGTAATATAGCTTATATGTTATATATGTTGCGTGCTAAATCTTAAAAAACATCCATTAAGGGCCACAGCATATATCAAAGATTTTCTTCTTATGAGCATTTTGCACATCTGGTAACTGATTCTGATCCTTATTGGAACAGCACAAACAAATAATATGATAATGGCTCAAATGGAACAGTACAAACAAATAATAGGATAATAGCTATAATAAGCACAACAAGACTTACTGAGTTAATGCATATAGCATTTAAACTCACACTCCCTGAATACCTCACAAATCTGTGCACAATATGTTTCACATTCATGAAGGCATGTGCTTTTAATATTAATTTGCCTATCCAAGAAATAGAAAATATGAACAGCAATGACCATGCTTGGAACAGTGTGAAATGAATTTGGGCCAAAAACAAAACATCTGGCGCACTCTTAGGCCAGCCAAAGGTTTAAAAGCCCTTGTGTCCCCCATTGTTGGGTGCATTACAGCTCTTGAGTTTGATGATGCCTCTCTCCATAATGCTATTAGTTTTGTCTCATGTTTGACAGGCATCATTAGCCAAACAGGGTTTCAAGATGCACAGGCCTGTGCCCCCTCTTTGCCACATTATCTCATTAGACAAAAACAAAACACAGAGCCTTGGTCAATGTGAATACCACATGACAGTATTCAGTCCATCAGTTTTTGCCTGATACACACTCTGCTAAACCTGTCATCTAAGCCATTGTTGACTGTATCCATGCGATAGCATTTGGGGTACTGGTTTCTTGTCTAGGTCTAGTTCTTTCCATGAGATAATTAAAAAATATAGAACAGCAGAGAGATAAAAGCCGTCAGTAGTGACCCTTCATAAAATGAAAAAATGTTCTGCTGTAGAGCAGTCCACATGAGGGCTACATTGGAGAAGATCATGCCTGTTCATTGCTCTTTTATTTTGTATGTATTGCCCTTCTAGGTTAAGGTAGACTTTATTGACTCCTTTAAAAACAAGACTATTGAGATATGGAGGTGCTAGATCATTATGTAATAAAAATAATAGATGGCCCGTTGTGTCCTAAAAGCTCTATTGTTTGACTCGGGGAAAGCTTTGTGAATGAAGAACACAAATCTGATATCACAAGGCCAACAATTCAAGGGAGTGGGAAGAGACTGGGCATGAAGGGTAGCAGAAAGCGTCCAGCAACCACTTATAACGCGTATAAATCAAATTAGTCTCTGAAAATTTCATTCTGTCTTACCACATCTACTCAGGTGCACTCACAGAGGCCTGCATTAACTAAATAAACACCCGTATAAATAGCAAAGGCAGAGTCAGATGAGCAGAACCATTACTCAAGGTCATGTGGTGAACTGGAGTGTAGGGGTGTGCCTAAACGCAAATGGGTTATTAAAAACACATAATTAATGCAATGCAAACCGATACAGAACCTTTCTGTAGTCAATGTTAAGGTTCATGATTTGTATACCTAGTTTATGCATCGTCTACGTATAGGCATATCATTTGTGGAACAACTTCCTCTTTACTACACATAAACGGTCGCACATACAGTGTGCTAAGGGGTCGGCCTAACTCTTGTCTCCTCTGTTTCATCTGTCTAATTGGTAGCTATTGACACTGGTTGATTATGCCAATTGAATCGGCAAAAAATAAGCTAAAACTGTCTGTAAGGAAGAGAGACCCCGTGTATTCCAAATGCATCTATCTTTCTTATCAAATTCCCGGCCACCAAAAACGTCTTAGACTAGCTTTTGTGAAGCTGTAGCATGTTTTGGCTTCAATTATTTTCTCTCTCAATGTTGCATTGGGGCATACTGTTGAAGAATGTATTCTAGCCTATAGCTGAGAACCCTGTGTGAATTCACGGGTAATTGAAAAAGGACACTTACACGAATGTTAATCGGTAAATTTGAAGAAAATGCAAAGTGATGCTAAAAAGGGCCCTAACTCGAACCTGAACAATGTTAATTGACAATGCTTTTATGTAGATAGCCTTGTACAATTAAAGTATATGTGAATAAAGCTGGGGTTACAGGCGGTAATCCAGTTCTACCAGATTTTTTTAAGCATGGCTCCTAGTCGTCAAGTCATTTCCAATTATTAGCCTTTTTTTGTGCAACATTTACAATTGTCTGTGACGACAATCTACCTAAAAACGCCACCCTAAATATTATAATTGGTGAAAACGACAACAAAAAAATTGCATATGGCTGGGTCGAGGCTCAAAGATAAGTTGACGGCAAAGATAAAGCGTCAAGATAACCTAGGCTAAAAGGCTAATGTCTGCAAGTTTCAAGTAGTTTATATTTTACAAACCATTAGCCTACTAACTAAGAATTTGTATATGCTTCTGCACGCTGCTTGCCTACTATATAGCTCCTTAATTACAGCTGGAATAAAATCAATTCAACAAAACGACTGGCTGCTTCAACCAGCTTTTCCATGAAACATTTTTGCTTTTGAAAGTTGTTTGAAACGAGAATTCTTCTTCCTGTCAATTGGTCACTACTCCAGCAAACCTCAATGTCATTTGAAGGGTAAAGGTAGGCAAACATTTAGGAAAATCTACACGCCAGACTTTCCTTCTAACACCACAGTTCTCACTTGCATTCGTTTTCCCTACTGGAAAATCCAGCTTGAGCTGGTAGCTGGTTGACCAGCTTGTAGATAGGTTTTTGACAGTTTTGACACCAGTTACCACGAGCTAGACCGAACCAGCTAGCACCAGCTATCACCAGTTACCAGCTAGACCAGCTACCACCTGTTCATACCAGCTTACTTGACCAAGATTGTCCACCAGCTCATACCATCTTAGACCAGCTTTAGCTTCCGGCAGGTCTAAAATGGATTTTCCAATAGGGTTGGCACAAGCCTAAGCACCAGATATGAATAGCTAGTTTTGTTGAGAAGACTGACAACAAGTCAGGCACTCTAAATTTTACAGTGAGTTTTAAATATGTGGCTTTAACTTTTGTGTGTCTTTTAACTTGCCCAGTGCCCTATTGATAATTGTGTTAGCTCATCCTTACTTAATTATGTTTGAATGTTAACTGGTAATTTGGAGAAAATGCTAAGTGATTCCGTTCCCTTTTGGCTGGCGGTAAAAAAAATTGACATATAAACTTATTTTGCACTCATGGGGATAGGAGGAGACCGGTATTAGATAGTGGTCAGGTGGGCGTAGTCAGTCTTATCAAGAGACACTAAATTATCAAACATTCTTTTGGATTTATTCCCTTTGAATGTTGGCATTCTGAAAAGATTGCATGGAACATGGTATATATTTTTGCTTCCATTTTTGAATAGTTTGATGCCAGTTTCACTGCTTGATTTTGTATTAATTACTAATGACCTAAGATGGGAGAGTTGGGTGGGTGGTTACATTTTATTAAGATTTGAAATAAATTGGTCTTGGAAGCATGTAACCTATCACAGCCCTTTTGGTGTGGGGCACTAAGGATACTCAAACACTACTAAACAGGTGATTGCATTATTGGTAGCTTTTTGTTATTAAAATATGTCTACTGTAATACAGCAGGAGTATGGGTACCGGGGCCGTAATACATCTAATTAAACGTTTCAATGAAAAACATACAATCTTGGTTTATTCCTTTCTTAAAAGCTCCTATTATGCTTTTGAGTTCAACCCTTTTCTTGATCTCAAGTTACATGGGATGGAAGCCATCATCATAATCAAACTCATGAGAACTGAAACTATTCATATCAAGGGTCATACTCATATGATCAGTCATACCCAAACTGTGACCAAATAAAACATTTTTTTAAATGAGTGCCATTGTAAGCCCTTTAATGACTAATTACAAAGGCAACCAACTTATACAGAAAAGAGAGTTAGACAAATATGTTAGGTGTTAGTAATTAGCTGGAAATTCAACACATATGACTTCTACACAATATTTTATAAAGTGTACACAGTACTACAAAACATTTTGAAATAAAAGCATATTTTAGCAGCCTGCTTGCTTGGCAGTATTCATTTGTAGATTGTAAGAGACTGCACAGTGTTTTTGCAGCAGTCAGATTCAATGAAAGTAAGTGCATATTTGAGCTATAACCTTCACTTTCTTGGGAGATATTGCATATCACCTTGGCAGCATATTGACATGAAAACCGGTTTCTATAATCATAGGTGAAAAATATAATCCATCATCGACATGTACTAGGAACCTGTTTATGCATCATGCATTTAATTCAGTCAGGACATGCATGTAATCATCATTTATTGCACAATATAATACAATTAGAATTGTTATTTATGCACATGCTATTTTTTTTTTCCTTCTAATTTACAAAGAATGAGCCTATTTGGATTAACATACTTCTGGCAGGAAACCTTAAACCCTTGTATTTGCTAGGGTGGATGAGGAACATTAAAAATTACCCTAACACTACTGTGACTGCGCACAGCAGTGACGGCAATAGTTACCACAGGGAATGTATTGTACACCCCAGAGGTTTAAACAGACCACCTATTATAGTGTAATAGAATGGGACTTCAAACTAATTACATCTACTCTGATTTGTGACTTCACAAATGGCTACATATGATGACAAGAGCTTATCTGAACCAACGTCAGTGCCTGTTTTTGAGTAAATATCCCATTGACACAGTGCAGCGTTCTGTATAAGCAAGTGTTACAGGTCATAATGTGAATCAATGACAACAAGCCATAAGCAACTGAACCATATACCACATTTACTTGCAACATGGGGTCATAACATATGTACTTACAAGATGTACATTTACAAGGAATTTAAATATTGTTTTTGTAGAACTTCATAATTTTTGCTAGTTGGGCATACAATGTACTGCATATAAACGTACAACAAAGGATTGGCTCATTAGCATTGATGCACTCTTTCTAACAACATAAAGGATCCTTTTTTATCATATGACAATCTAATATCATCAGACTAAGTAAAGTGGTCTATGTAAAGCAAGGTAGATAAAGGTAAGGATATAAAGTACAACTTTGATATCTCACGTTGACATTAGCAGCATCTTAATTACGTGTTAAATATTAACGTTTATAACGAACAAATGATTGATACAGCACCTACCTAGTCTCAAAAGTTTATATTAAATGCAAGCCTTTTGGTAATTAAACCTTATTTTTGTCTTTACAACGCATGCTACGAATTCCAGACTCAAGTGCTTCTCTTTTGTCATACTTACCTTATCTAAAGGTGATTTCAGGACGCTAACAATGGTCTGTTTGCCCTTATGACAGGGACTCTCCCTACTGACTATTTCTAAGAGGGACTGTGTGGGACCATTTTTATTGTTTTATTTGAGACTCCTTTTCCCTTTAAGATTTCTTATTCTTATTCTTATTATTTCTTACATAACTTATGTAACCAAAAAAATCTTTTGAAGGCATTATAGTTGTGGCTTAACTCAGTTACTAAATCTGACAGTAATTGCTTCAATTGTGCTTTTCTTCACATGACTGTCACACTGCTTTTACTCTCCTTCTTTTTACACACAAGAACACAAGCCTAAACCCAAAGGCCATCTATCATAGCAAAGCTGTCTCTAAACGCGGAACAAACAACCTTTCCTTGTGCAACACTGACACCAAGGCATTCGAACTCCCAGTTAGATGAATACCAATGAATAACTGAAGTGTGTCGAACAGAAACAGGAAATGAATAGAAAAAGGATTACAATGCACTGTAAGACTGCAACTGCATGTAGGGAAGACACCCCAGGGTGTTAATCTGGTTTGGTGGAGAGAAAAAGAACGATCCATAAACTACAAACGTCAGTGGGTCCTTGCTAGATTAGTAGATCCCCAGAAAAGATAGCATTTCCCTTTTAGCAGATTCACATGCCTTTCCCATTAACATTCAGTTTCACATTAGATGCCAGAATGGCAGTCAATCAAGCCTTGAATTGTTCAATTACAAAACTTATTTACGTGAGCCCCCTTACTGTGTTCATATACGTTATGCTGTCTGTGACTGCTCATCTTTGTCTGTCCTAACTCACATGTATTCTTAAACATGTAGCCACATCATTACATTCAAACCTTTGTTTGACTGTCTATATTTTACATACAATGTAGGGTTTTTGGAGTTGGCTTGTGACATATCCCAGACTCATGGTGCCTCACCCAAGCAGTAGATCAGTAAGTTAAAACTAAAGTATGACAGTGAAAAAAAAAGAAGAAGAAGAAAGATATGTTACACCTAGCTCCTCTGCTGATTCTCTCCCGGATCATGGTATGTCCATCGCCACCTGACGAGAGGCATACTTCTGGAGAAAACTGTTCTCTCCATAAATCTCAATAGATTTATGTTCAATTCAACTCTGTACACTGGATCACTAAATCCTCATAAATGTGCTGGGTTCTTCCTAAAAATAGCGTCATAAAGCAGGTATATGAATGGGGCGGTCAGTAAAAGACCGAGCTACATGCTGCGGCGTCAAGATGTCTCTAGAGAGACTGGCTTTCAAGAAGGCCTATGAACTTCACTATTGACAGGTTAAGGAAAGGGCAGCAGAAGCAGCACTGAAGGAGTGAACAAAATAGCCCAGTATTGACCTCTGAGCCACTGAAGATCTTTGAGGAACAGGTCATTATGGAGATTTTTCATAAAACCAACCACAAATGCATATCTGTTATGGCTCAATTGAAATGATCAGTGTTTTCTTTCTGATTTGTTCTCGTCTTCCTCCCACTAGTTAAAATGTATATATATATTTTTTAAACCGCAAAATACAAACATAGCATTGACTTTCTGTTTAGCATTTTTTTGCCACCATATTCTGAGGCTATAGGACATTTTCCAAAATTAATTAAGTTTATTTCCAAGAGTTATAGAGTAAATAAAGACATCCATATAAAAAATATCTACAGACAGAATATATATGATATATATAATATGAACAGAATACACTAACAGAATACAGTGCAATTATCCCACATATCTGATAAAATAGATGTGCGTAGTGATAGCCTTATTAGTCAAACGGATCATCATGTGGCATTTACATCCTTGGGAAAACACTTAAAGCTTTGGCCAGGTCAATCCGATAATTATTAGAAGCAGCTGACCTGGGTAGTTATTATGTCGGAAAAGCTGATTCTATTTCATCACACCATGTTGTCTGGAAAAAATGCAATGGACTACATCTAACAGCTGTATCACCACATCAAATGATGTGTCTGAGCAGGTTGGCGCTACTGTTGCATATTGATTTATGCCTCAAATTAAGACAGTTCTTATAATTACGGTAGGGTAGTACACGCAAACCTTAAAATAAAAAGTGTTGGCTAACAGCTGGCAAATTAGCCATTAGCAATCTAATTTGTTAGCCATAACCTTCTGCGGTTATATGTTAAAGTCATAGCCTATGGAATTGGACCACAATTGACGCTCTTAAAACCAGTGAATGTACAAGGCAATACCTCTCCGTGATCATCAAAGGAGATGCGCAAATGTAAGTTCCTACGAGAAATGGGGACCATTACATCACTTCTGGATAATCATATTTTGACAGTTATAATTGTGACAAATTATCTTGGTAGTTTCTTTTCTTATACTATGAAAGCTGTATAGATATTGGAAAACGCAGATATAAAATCACTTTATCAGGTGAACAGTAGGCAAAATATCGTCGTGAGCTATATCCTGCTACCGCAATGTTTAATGTTTATTAAAATTATAGGGTTAAATTTGTGTAGCCTAGTGTAAAATCTCATTTCAATTTGCACTTACTTTTGACTTCTTCATATGGAACGAGAGGAGTAAATCCAATGTATGCGAAACCCTATTTTATCTTACTTCTGCGGGGAGGAAAAGGGTTCTCATCATCCCGTTTGCACATATCCAATGCCAAAAGTCAGCAGTATCCAATCAGGAGAAAAATATGTCTTAAACTTTCGAAACGTGCGGATGATATAGGTATCCTGATACACACACCATACGGAACGCGCAGGGAAGAGAACTATGAGGAGTTGTTAGAGAAGTTCAAGGAATAAAAGGACAACCCTTTTTTATGCCTAGACTGCCTATTTCAAGTGCCGCCCACATGAGTCTTCCGAGCGTCTATTGAATACTGTGGAGCGGTCAGTCAAAGCAAATTAAATCAGGCTTCTATTAACTGAAGTAGTGACATAACATACCTTGTATAGGGCTATGGCTTACACTATCATTTTAATAATTTTGTCAGAAAAGCCTGAAATGTCTAGATTAGTACAGGTTTAAAAAAATATTTAGACAATGGTGATTTCATGAAAAATATGTAGATATTGCTAGCTTTTATTACTAAATAAAACTTAAAATGTGAGCTACATAGAAATTGTAGTTAAACTCCTTACACGTAGTTCACTTCACACTGCAGTCAGGGTGAAAGAAAAGGGGGCTGAGGGTGGTCAGGGGGTTCAGGTCAGGGGGTTCAAGGGCACAACATTGTTTGTAGTTTCAGTAGTCAACAACACCAAAAATAACTGACAAAATAGAATTTTACAGCAAGCTGCTGCAAAAAGTTAAACTACTAGTGTATAGATCCCTACTCCCCAACAATGTCAACTCAGCCCACATCAAAAGGGGTCTCATACTGAACATGGCATAGAACTGTTGGTGAGATATTACAGTTTTAACAATTGCCTTAGAACAAATAACAAAACCTTGTAGTTATTTTTGACTATATACACGCAACTCAGGTAATGAAAATGCACTTTCTTCAAAACTATAAACACTTTTTTCATTTGCTTGGATACAATGCACATAAAAAAAGATAAATTGATTAGGCCTAATTGAACAGAAATAATCAGTTCAGAATGACACAACATAACATCAAAGTGTTACTATTTCAAAATACAATTCATACATTGCATATGAAATTACTGTCTTTTCATTTAATAAAATGCTTCTAACTATCAACTAATTTATCTACTCAAAAGGATAAGTAACTGTTTCATTTCTCCTAGTGCATTTCTTTATGGAAACTGATAAACATTCAAAATAGATCATGAAAGTTCCAGGGTAAAGAGATCCATGATGTTGATCTAGATGGAACAACTCATTACTGATGATTGATTTGACATTGTAGTATGAGTATGAAAATATTATAATTCACCTACAATATCCTAGTAACAATATGGACCAGAGAACAAGGTTTTGTATTGCAAGACAGTTGAGGAACATGTTTTTGTTTGACACTTTGTAGTTGTACTTAAAGCATCAGCATGCACATAAAAGTTCTTACTGGAATAAATCCTATAGGGCACTAAATACCTGCAACTTTGCAGTCATTTATTTTGGCCCATGGTCTTCTACACATAGTCTTTTTCAAATGATGTTATTACTATTCTTTAGGTTTGTGTATCTAGTGCCCCTTCCTGTTCTTCGTCGGTGTTGAAAACAACATATAGGTTGAGAAAGGATCCAGATCTTGCGTTGAGTCCCTCTAAACACAGAGTCTGCTGTTCTATTTAAAAATACATAGGATATGATGATCCATTATGCCATATTCCAAGAAGATTACTTAAAAAAACAAATTTTTGAATGGATTTGGGTTGAGAGCCGATATGTCATTGGGGTTTTCAAGTGGGCACCCTCCGGCCTGGATGCTTTGTTAATTTGAGCCCACAACACCTCCAGAAGGCTTAACAGTTAGCAATGACGTCTCAAAGCCACCCGCCTCTGTATCCGCTCTCGGAGTGGTCAGATATTCAAAAAGAAGAAGTACCCTACACATACCTCCAACTGATGGCTGACGGTGGAAAAATGAATCTTAATATGTAAACCTACCTTCATGACTTATATAAAGACCCTATACCTACATCCACCTGCTGGCTTGAAACATGGAACACTCAGTTGGGATATTGCTCTTTGTAATGCAGACTCCAAGTGTTGAAACATTTTACAGTATAAACCTAACTTCATGACTTTGGATCCTCCCTTTTTAGCCGCAACCACTGCCAGCTCTTTCTGCTATATCTGACACAGCTTTTATGGTCTGGCATAATTTTTTGCCGCAGATCCCTTTTTCCTTAAGTAGTTTGGTTGGGGATATAGAGAGCCTATGTCCTCCTCTTCCGGTTGACCACCATGGGACCTTATTTTGGAAAAAATATGTATGGTAGTCAACGGCGAGAGAGCACTTATCTTTTGATCCCGTTTTTATTGTGCCATGAATTAAAAAGTTGCAGTTTGTCGTTAAACATGAAAGTAATGTTGAGTTTTGTGTTAGCCTTCTTAATGAACTACATCTCTCGTCTTGCACAGTGTATGTTTCTCCTAGAACAATCATTACAAGTTGCCCATGGTAAGAGCGGCAGCTATGCGAAAGGAGAGTTAGTGGGTTCACTAAGAGCTAGCATACGGGACCTGCTCTACAAGGTTTCAGTGTGTGTTTAACGAGTCACGTCAGCTTGCTAATGTTAGCCCTAACGCGACTGTTGGGTTTGTAGTCTTTCTAATTAAAAAATAATTGCCACAAATCCTCGACGTCCCACTTCCACAGGACACCCCTGTGTTCTCATGCCTCACTGTTCTGCCTCAGCTGCTAATTCGCTATAGTTTCTTTCTTTCGTATGCCTCGTCTATCGCTTCTTCCCACGGGACTGTTAGCTCTACAAGTACACAGTTTGCTGTGTGCTGGACCAGAGTAACAAGTCTAGTTTAAATTGGTTGTTGCAATCCCTAATGGCACTCTCAGTTGTTGGCCGACATCTGATAGCATTTTCCAATCTTGTGCTCGTCTCAGCTGCCCTGAGCTTTGTTTCGGCCTATTTAACTTGCTTCTCAGAACTCCCTCCCTGACAAAGCGAATGTGGTGCGAGTCGCCCTCTGCTCCAATGGGCAGGGCATTAGAGCGCTTATGCTCTATTGCTGCGGTCAAGCATTTTGGTACCTAATTGTGGCGCCAGGTATAGCAACCTTGAGTAATGCCAGTCTTGCATCCAGACATAATGTGGTTGAGATTAGCTGCCCCCCCCCTCACAGAGGGGGCATGTTGGAGCCTCACCTACCTGGCTAAGGTGTTTGTAGAATGTCGTAGGTTGCCCTAACAATAAATCTAATTCTTGTGGATTCCGTTCCCCACAAGTCCTTCCAGGTAATTTTTCTCTTCTCTACAATTTCCCAGTTCATCCATCACCCTTATTTGGCTTGTGAGACCATTTTAGCTGTCCTTACTGCTTCCTCTTGCTTACGCATCTGTTCTATCACTAATTTGCGTTGTTCTGAATGGGTTGATGTTGACCATCTCTGTTATATTGTGCCTATCCAAATCCTCCTCATCCATGTTGTACTTGCCCTACTATTTCCATATGTGTAAGGGATGCTTTTGCTTGCAGCACTGCTTCTTTTGGATTATATTTCCATCCTGTTGCTAATGTGGATGCTGTTTTTCTTACTACACTATCTCAGGATTCTGTAAGTGTCTTTTCTAATCTAGCTTTGGTGCAATTAAATTCCTCTGTAAGCCCGCTAAGCAGCAGCTCCAGAGCACCGTTCCTATAGAGAGCAAGGCTACTAAGACATATTGGCACCCCTAACCATTTCCTAGCATAAAAGCTCACTCTTCTTTCTAGTTTTTCAACTTTAGTGATGAGTATATCATATACTGTCAATGGCCACATGAGCTGGGGTAGAAGTCTAAACTGTAGGCACCATAGCTTTAGCTTCCCTGGCAACCCTGACTTCAATGCTCTCTAGGCCTCAATTCTATCCTTAATTCCTCAAACTGCTCTGAGTCTTTAAGGGTAGGATTGTACCATTTTCCAAGACCTCTGACAGGCTTTTCGATCCTCACCGTCGGAATTGGATCCTAATCTATACAGAATTTTTGTTGCACAATTTTTCCCATGAGAGCTGAAATGCTTCTGGATTCGCTACATTGTCTGTATAGAAAACGTGACTGTATAGAAATATATCTATTAAGCCCATGTACCATATAGGCCCACTTGCAACATCTGAGTCAAAGAAAATCTCTGTGATGTTTCTTCCAATGAGGCTGCTTGTTAAATAAATTACTCTTTTTATTTTAAGTCAATCAAACTAGTCTATATTAAGTTATTGAAGAAAATGTGAGACATGTGCCAGCTGATCCCAGAAGAAGTTGCAAAAGGACTTTGGTGATTTTGATGCACTCAGAAGAAAACATTATTTGCATATTTCTACTCCTGTTTTTGGCAGGTATTAATTTGTTATAACATTTTAAGTGATTAGTGGTTTTAATAAGTCATATGTTAGAATATTACTTGAATTAGAAATATTGTTTCTTTTGAAATCAAAATATGAGTTTTAGCTTACTGAAAATTATGCTCCACCAATACAGTAGCTGCATAGTATGGTTTGTTGCAATGCCATAAAGCATGATAAGCATATAAAGTTTACATTTCTGTATGCAGTTTAGACTGTTAAATATTCAAAACATGTGTATGTTTATCTTTATTTATTTTTTAAATAAATTTTTTCCTTGGTGGGCTCAAAGGGGGCGCTTGCAAAAAATCACACTGATGTGGTTGTAAATTACTATGCTAACTACTTATTTGCATGATCAATTTATAATGTTCATATGTTAGTGCACCATATATAGATTTTTTTTTCATATAGCTTCTTTGTGTCATTTGCTTAGAATAAAGTTTTTCTGTCTTCTAACCATAAATTCATTGATGCTCCCTTAAGCCCACCTGCTCACATTATGCTCCTTTGACTGTGTTTAAATGGGGGTTTTCTCCCTTTTAACATTAGAACCATTTTCCTATCTAATTTTGACCTCACCTGGTGAATCAGCTCCATAATTCAGATATTAATACCCACATTTAAATATCAGTGATATTGCATAGGTCAATTAATTCTGTATAAGCATACATTCTATCCTAATTCAACACTAATAGTAATCAGATGAGAAAGAACTACAATTCATACCCACGCACCATTCTATGTGTGCACTCATGACGGACCATTCTAGCCATCAAAGCCATCAAAGACTTGTTAGCATAAAACTGTCAAGCAAAGACAACCACAACATGGGCAAAAAAATAGAAACGCCTAAATAATTTATTTGAAAACCAAATAAAGTTATTGTTTACTTGTAAATCTTGAAATTAACTCATTTACTATCCTTAGGACATGAGTATTGAGCCTGCAAATGGTTTTTCTTACAGTCAGTCGTCTTCAGAAATCTTAATAAAAACATCTTTCAACCAGCTGGCTATACCAGAAATTTTGGCCAATTTCAAATGAAAACAGCAAACAGTAGGATAGTGACATGACATAGACAAAATGTCAACATGTTGCAAGATGAAGTACTTAAGAGCAATTTCCATTATAATTTAGATTTTGTTTGTAAACACAACACTTCAAAGAAGACATGTTGTAAGTACCGTTTTTCTGCATTGACAACATAGCAAAAAGCCTGGTCACGCCTATTTAAAATTTTATTTACAGGCCATAGGATAGGAATGGAGACAAAATTAAAATGGCTATAGTAAGCTAAGAGGTTACAGATGTGAATAGAATAAGATTGTATTGTTATGATTTTTAAATATATAATTTATCGACAAATCATGAGGTGGACTTATTTGGAACACCCATGGGCTTAAAGGGTGCTCATATCAGACGTTTAACATATTTTGACAAATTAAACAATGAAAACATTAGAAATTGGTATAAATGCATTATTGACACTTCAAATGAGAGATTAGATTTGAATTTGAATTATAATGGTTTGAAATCGGGGCAGTATACAATATATTAAAGACTTCTGAAAAGCTGATTTGGTGGGCTTAATAGGGACGTTTGCCCTGTTGTTTGTAAAACCTATTTAGGAAAAAGCCCATATTTCTACAGGGGTCTTGTATGTTTAGTAATTAAAACACAACTGGCTTAGCTTCTGCAGGGGGGTATTTCAGAAAGCAGGTTTAACAAACTCTGAGTGTAAATCTGAACTCCGTGTTGACCAACTCCGAGCTATCAACCTCAGAGTTGTTGGTTTCAAAACAGGTGATAACAGTTAGTTAAATCAACTCAGAGTAAAGTTAACGCTGAGTTAAGCTCGTGCATGAGGAGATAAAAAGCCCTCATCAATGGAACGCAGATAACATTAATCATCATGGAAAGCGAACCGAAAAAGAGATCCTCCTACTTCTCTCCAGTAGAATTGGAGATATTGATGACGGTGTATGCCGAGTACGAACATATATTTAGAAAAAAATGCAACACAGCCGCAGCACCCAAAGCACGAGAAGTAGTGTGGCAGAAAGTTGCTGATCATGTCAATGCATGAGTATGAACAGAAACTTGTTAAATCTCTAGTGTTCCTCTTATTCAACATGTATGTTAATATTTGTGTGTGTGTGTATGTGTGTGTGTGTGTGTGTGTGAGATATGCAGGTGCAACCCAACAGGCACAAAATGTACCTGGCAGCAATTTAAGATGAAATATAAAAATGTGGTTCAATCAGGTAAGTCATAATTTCATATAAGCAATTGTGATGTGGCTG
The DNA here is from genome assembly GCA_036023535.2 of Galaxias brevipinnis. Lineage (NCBI taxonomy): Eukaryota > Metazoa > Chordata > Actinopteri > Galaxiiformes > Galaxiidae > Galaxias > Galaxias brevipinnis. The sequence continues at coordinate 123 of JAVQIZ010127641.1, read as the reverse complement.
CATTTAATATGTGATTTATTTAAATAGCGATTAAAAAAAATTTGCTAGCAGAAAAAAGTATATTTCTGCCACCCCAACATGGCCAGTCTTTAATATTGTCTATTTCAAATGGTAAATGGACTG
>JAVQIZ010127605.1:0-10848 GCA_036023535.2 Galaxias brevipinnis | reverse complement strand
ACAGGACTGGGATGGCCACTGGAAGGTTCTCCTCCAAAGTCATTGTGTTGTTGTGTAGCTATAGTGTACAAACAGGGTACTAATATCTATATGGACTGGAAGATTCTCCATCTTAGAGTCATTGTGTTGTGTGTAGCTATAGTGTACAAACAGGGTGTTTGTGTTTGTGTGTGTGTGTGTGTGTGTGTGAGTGTGTGTGTGTGGAGCTGGGTGTTTTCTTTTTTGAAGAAAAGGAAAAATGTTAATCTTAGAGATCGCTCCCTGGCCAGTTGAACTGAACACTATCACTTCCTGCTTGGCTTTGATTGGAGCATGAGGGAACCTTTTTGCTATTTTTAAACCTTGTCTACAGAACACCACCACAGATTAAGGGTTTTGTGGCTTCAGGTATTCATTGCACTATAGATTGAAGGGCGGCATTCCTTTCATTGCTGCTCAGTTTTCTCTTGAATAATACATTTTTATTTTTTGTAAATCTTGATAAAAAAGGGAGGGAGACTGATGTATACCTCAGTTGATGTTGTTTTATTTGTGTTTTGGATGTATTGCTTTGTACTAATGCTTTGAAAATGATCTGGCACAAACGCACATTATATGGCCGACCAAAGTTAATAAACTTTTACCTTTCCTTCACCCCCCCCCCCCCCCAGCCTTTTCCTTGTCTTAGAGGAACCGAGAGAGGACCCAAAATTAACTACTCAATGTGATCGGGTGGTTAGCAATCGTTGTCTTGATCAAGCGCTCGCCCATACACTTCCTTCAAGTCTCTCAGTTCTGTATTTTATTAATAGTTAGGATCTTAATGCCACGTTTCCTTTGCATTTGTTTATGGAACATTTTGCCCTTTTTTTTTAGCCGCGACTCTTACACGGTTTGAAGACGGTGGCTCTAGCATACTGCTGTTTTAACTAACTATAAAGGCAGGGGGCTGTGGATACAGGCGCTACCCTGCCATTGTCTGCCCATACCTGGCCCAGCTAGCTGACGGAGACAACCAATCCACAGCACACACAGACGTGATTGACAGTTGTTTTGTTTTTTTAAATATCAAGCCTTAGATGACCCTAGCCAATAAGTGCAGTGGAATTCCAAATAGGCAAATGATCATGAAATAGGTGCATTATTTAAGTCACAGATTATTTTCTCAAATCTTTATCTGTGATAGCGGTTAGCTTATTTACAATCAAAGTTGAAGTGAAACTACTTAAACTGCTTTAATGTGAAAAAATATTTTGTAATGAACAGACATTTATTACTACCCGTAGATCTACACGTTTCATTATGGTTGTCCTTTGCGTAAATTGAAGTCATAGCCAAATATTTGGATTGGCAAATAGTGCTGTAGTACCCTCTGGTGGTCAAAATAAGCAGAGCATCAACAACTTCATCTGTTTTCTTCAAAGCAGAGATTATTGTACGCCATTACACAATAGATAGCAAAGCTCCAGACTGACACCAATTTTGGTGGCAAATACCACCAACGATCTGTCCACAGCCACAAAAAAAATACTATTCGTGGCAGTGCTGCCACGTGATTTTAAATTTTTTATCCTAAAGTCATATTTTAGTCAAACCGATTGGGTTTGATCATTTATGATACTCCTTTGAACCACTCACTAGCAGTATTTCTATCTCTGTCTTTCGCTCGGTATAGTATTCACTGTTGCAACTTGTTACCGGTATTTTTTTTTTTTTTTTTTACGTTGATTATATATAACCCCCCCCCCCCCCCAAAAAAAAGAGCTGCCACCAGTTTTGTGCTACTGCCACTAACTGAAGAACTTAGTGGCAGCACTGCCACCAGTGTAAACTATTAGTCTAGAGCCCTGGATAGGCCTAGATAAATCTACCTTATAAACTAAATATGTACGAAAACATCTCTTAAAAAACAGCATTGTCATTCACTCGTTGTTTATTAAATAGTAAATACACATTTGAAAATAAACTTTATTGTACGACAGGTCCATAGCTTATCATGTGCAAGTCCAAATCCATGAGAAGGGGTGGGGGTGGGGTAATATACAGCATTGATGAGGCTTAGTTGATCCTCCGTCAAAGGCCAGACACCCGTCACACACATTTGCTTTCTGGTGCAAAGGCGTGCCAAAGTCTGAGAATCCAACGTGCCTCAAAGTAGGCGTGCCTACATCTGAGAATCCAACGTGCCCCAAAGTAGGCGAGGCTAAGTCTGACAATTCATCGTGCCTCTCAGGTTATATGGAACACTAACATCGACGCTTTTCAAACTAGCACTTCCCTTAAAGCGAAGCATAACAAAAGTACATGTCTCCTTGGCGACTACGAGTGCTTGTTGTCTGTCTCTATGGATACCGTGAGGGGGGGGAAAGGTTACGTAGTGTCCATCTACAATGGAAAGAACACTTTGTCACCTCTTAATCAACATTTGTTATACGTTTCCCTTTATTTGCCTCAACCGTCTTTAAGTTAGACCACGTGGAAACCGTCTGAAGGTGACGCTCAGAGAACGGTGAAATCAATCTGATCTACTGATCTGAGATCAAAAGCGTGGCTACAAATAGTGTTTTTAAGAAAGAGGGAGGGAGGGGAGTGCTGATCTAGTGTCAGTGCCCACGCTCTTTTCACAGTGTTATCTGTTGTCATGCTCGCGCACGACACAGCATCTCTCTAGAACTGGCGTTAGTGCTACAGTGAATCAGGGACCCAAGGTGTGCGGAGTTGAAATGACACCAGTGCTACAGTGAATTGGGGGCTGACAGACGGAGCTTTACAGACGGACTGATCCTGGTGGAAAAGCCCAGTCACATCCTGAGGCCTGGTCCTCAGCCATGGAATATAAAGTCCAATTCGATCATTGTAAGCAGGAGATTTTAAATATGTCACGGATATATTATGGCAAAAACCTATTTAATTGAACTGATAAAAACAAAATTCCATAACCGAACGAAATGTTATAGTGAAGAGAATGAGGCATTCTCAAAAACATCTCTCTCACAACTGAACAGCAGATTTAAAAAAAACACACACCCACACATAGTCAAGATCATGCTTGATACCGCCTAGATTAACACACACATAACCTTACCAAAGAGAAACAAGCTAAGGAAAACAAGCTGTTTAAAGTGATCGCTGTCTTCTCCTCTGGTAAGACTGACAATGCGACTTCCCATAGTCTGGCCTGGGGTGTCCAGGGTTGGGGGGTGAATTGTTGGGGGGTGGACAGCTTGACACCAGAGGTCAGGGATGTACAGCGTTGTTGGGGGGGGGGGGTGTCTCCAGCATTACAGGTACATTTCTGTCCTGGTACCCCTCGTGACTTTGTGAACGCTGAGTCACAGATCCTGATGGCGCTTGACAACTATAAGCTAAGGGAGGACAACACGACTGGCCGCCATCTTTGTTAGCCTGCACTTCTAGCTAACAGCATTGCCAAAAGATAAATCCCTGCGGTACAATCTAACATTTCCAAAAGTGCTCCTCACAAATATGGGCAACTTACCAGTGAACTTGTCCAGTTAAGTCGGTCATTTTGAGGCCAGCCGGCGCTACTCTAATCCATGAACCTGATCTATTCAGTAGTGCTTATTGCTATTACACTGTTCCGGCTTGCAGCTGCAGTCTGATCCCTATTGGTCGTATCTATTGCTGTTTAAGATTGGCAACATTTTGATTGACAGGTCCTGGAAGGAGGGGGCGGGTGGTGGACGATAAACCTGGCTGTCTATTGGTTACTGTCCTGGGCCGTATCTGCCATTGAAGACACCGAGGTCATGCCCTGTTTAATAGCCTTGTTGTTGTCCAATGGCACTGGTTCTTACGGGTTACGTTGTCTTCAGTCGGGACGACCTGAGAGGAAAAAATGACAGATTGAATGTGTGAGACGTTGACGTCATTGTCAGGGTTGCATGCAAAAAAGACAGCAAAATGCATCTCTAATATCTGCTGGCATTGTAAAAAAAAATGTGTGACTGAATGGAGCAAAACAGCAAAACTGTCAAGTCTAAACAGTTACAAAGGCCGTCTGGTACTTTAAGACTGTAGGGACTCAGTGGCTAATTGCTGGCCAGCAGAGAGAGAGAGAGAGCAGAGAGAAAATACTGTTTCTTACTTTTTCACACCATAGCCTACGTGTCCCAGGGGCAAAGAAACCACCTTCATCATGGCAATCTTTGTATTTGTCTCCGTCATCATCAATAGATGACGTGGGCGGAGTTTGTCTGTGAATGAGGCCGCAGTGTGTCGACTCATCAAGAGCTGGGGTCACTCCAGGTAACCCTCAAATACATCCAGCTCTGTGTCCGTGTCATAGGGGACCGAAGCCGGATCGGATAGCACTCCAAGATCCACCAAAGCCTGGTCCATGTCCTCTGGTAAAAATACTATCCCCACATTCAAGACGATGTACTCCATCAAAAAGGCATAGTAGAGGATGAGAACGTTCACAAAAAACAAGCCTAGATAAAACATATAGGGAAGCTCGTCGATAAGCGACTCCGCCGAATCTAATTCAGCATAAATTGCGTGTGGCATAGAAAACGAAATGCAAATTTTAGGTACTGATATTATGCTACTAGCCTATAAGTGCCTCGCTCCACTGTATCCTACGGACTACGTTTTGGCATGCCACGGACTGAGCACAAACAGTATAGGGATTTTATGCAGCTAAGTTGGACAATTTACGAGTACAGAGGCCACGTCCCCGCTGAAGAGCTGGCGATGATGCTTGGGGTGAGGTGTCCATTTCGGCCGCGACTGCAGTGGCGGAACTGCAGTCCCCTTCTTGTGTCCCGTCCAAAAATCCACTTCTGCGAATTTAGCAGTGAGCGTACCTATCTATATTTATTCATTACAATATAGTATTGTGTTTAACGTCACTTTGAGAACTGATAATTTAGCTATACCTGATTGCTGAAGCTAAAAAATAAATAAAAATTAGAACTCGATCATGCATTCTTGACATTCGTTGAGGCTGCGGAATTTCAACACCCCAAGACCGCAAGGCTAAAAACAGTGTACATTTGCGGACTTACCAGCTAAAATAAACCAAAACAAATCTCGACTAAAAAATGCTTGGACCTTACTGACCGCTCCCGCATATGTCCAGAGATGTTTAAATACCAAACATTCAGCAATCAAATCTTTTGTTAGCAATTGCAAATATTTTTTCTTTCGCTAACTGCATCAAAACAGTGGAGGACACTGGACAACGCTAGTATCTGCGTCTGATTGGTTTGCCACAGATTTTCTATGCCCTGATTGGCCTTTCAACACAACAATCAAGTTGATCCTGCCCTTGTCAATAGTGTCGCACAATGTTAAACGTCAACATATCAGATACCATGGTTGTAGTTTTTTCAACGTAACATTGAATTCAATTGTATGTCTTTTTTCACAACCAAACAGCAAGTCCCGATCATCCCAAGCGCTAAACCTGTTACGCAACGTACCTGATATTGTAGCTTGATTAGCTATCAAACTTGGCTAACTAGCTAGCTTGGTAGCCGTCGTTTAGATTTATGACACATTTGTGGTTGAAATGGATTTATTCCAATAATTTTCGTACAAAACACCAGCCGTAACAAAACAAGCGTACCGCTCAGCACGACTGCTACCATGTTTGGACGCTCCAGAAGCTGGGTTGGAGGACAGGGGAAATCTAAAAACATTCATTCTTTGGATCATTTGAAGTGAGTAACGCTAGCTACTATTGCTAGCCAACACTAGCTATCGTTACGTTAGCTTGTTGCTCTCAGCGCTAGCCTTTAATGTGTCTGAGCGAAAATACATTAGCTTTCTCTGCAGTGTAGCGTTAGCAAGAAAGCATTAACAGCGTTTAATCAAAACATTTTGACGGTCTGGTTTGGTCGTATGACGATACGTTAGCTGCGTGCTCACATTAGCTTTGTTGACAATGATTTGACTTTAGCTCTGAATCTGACTCAAGCGTTCACCAACTAACACCAGTGAAGTGTGAACCTGGATAGCACAGCACAGCAGGTGCAGGGGCGTGTTGATTTTTGTGGGTGTAATGGTAGACTGACAAAATTAGCTTTGACCTGAAAGCTCATCTCAATCTCAATGACATCACCAAATACAATAAACTGCATTTTACTTCACAACATTCTACTCAGATAAATGGCTAGTTGACCGAAGGCGATTGGAGGCCTAGCAGATCAGAATAGGGATTTGATACTAGACTACTGCTCAATATTTACACTATCAACATATTAGTTACCTTACATTTAACTGTTACTACAATGTCAGATACAACCACAAACTGTTAGTGGGATGGTCACTTCCTTTGAGTTTTTTTGGAAAGGATGGAGATTCTGGGGATTAGGAGGGAGCTGTTTTGGTTTGTTATATATTCTGGCATTACATGCCTTATAAACAGGGCACTGCTGAAAAAGAAAGTCTCAGTTGCTTACCCTTGTAAAAAATAAATAAAATAATAATAATAACCTCGACCCCTTCCTCCTCTCTTTGCACCCTTCTCCATCGGTCTCCCTCTCCCTTTCCTGTTTTCCTGGCGTCCCCCTCTTCCCTCCATCCCAACCCTTCTCTTCTCTAGATATATGTACCATGTCCTCACAAAGAACACCACGGTAACCGACAGCAACAGAAACCTGCTGGTGGAGACGATCCGGTCCATCACTGAGATCCTCATCTGGGGAGATCAAAATGACAGCTCCGTGTTCGAGTAAGACTGGAGTTTGTTTACGTTACGCATTTCACTTTTGCGCGTTAGGCTTTCCTAGAGATGTCGGTCCGTTGGTGGTTTATTTATAGTGTACGTTTTCAATTGGCAGCCATACTGTGAGTTCCTCTGTACAGCGTTAAGAACTTTGGGTTCTAGGAAAAGCACCGTATCAAATACAATGTATTGTTATTGTTATTGTTATTAATAATGTGGCTCCTTTTGTTTTGTGCAGCTTCTTCCTGGAGAAGAACATGTTCGCTTTTTTCCTCAACATCCTCCGTCAGAAGTCTGGTCGCTACGTCTGTGTCCAACTTCTGCAGACCCTCAACATCCTGTTTGAGAACATCAGCCACGAAACCTCACTCTGTAAGTGTGTGTGTGTGTGTGTGTGTGTGTGTGTGTGTGTGTGTGTGTGTGTGCGTGTGTGTGTGTGTGCGCGCACGCATGTGTGTGTGTGTTTACATACATGCGTGTCTGTCTGAGTCAATTCACAGGTGGTCATTTAAAACTATCACAAAGTCATTTGGTCAGTAAGGGTCCAAAGTCCCCACTACGGTCAATAGAATTGATTTCATAACGTGTTCAGCTCCAGTTTTACTTCATAATAGTCTGTGGAATATGAAGTATGTACTATTTTCTTCATAATCCTGCTCTCTCTGTAGATTACCTGTTGTCAAACAACCACGTGAACTCCATCATCGTCCATAAGTTTGACTTCTCAGACGAAGAGATCATGGCTTACTACATCTCCTTCCTCAAGACCCTGTCACTCAAACTCAACAACCACACGGTGCACTTCTTTTACAACGAGGTAAGGCCCGGGCGGGGGGAGCACGCAGGATCAGCAGACAAGTTAGGAGCCCTTCTATCGACCACGGGGAGGGAGAAAATAGCTGTGGCCCGAACCAACAGTAATACATACAGACGTTACGTCTAATAGGGATCAGACCGCTGCTGCAAGCAGGACCAGAGTATTAATAGCAATAAGTTGTATCTTATAGAGGACCAGAGTAATGATAACAATAAGCAGTATTTTATAGAGGACCAGAGTAATGATAACAATAAGCAGTGTCTTATAGAGGGACAGAGTAATGATAACAATAAGCAGTATCTTATAGAGGGACAGAGTAATGATAGCAATAAGCAGTGTCTTATAGAGGACCAGAGTAATGATAGCAATAAGCAGTGTCTTATAGAGGGACAGAGTGATGATAACAATAAGCAGTATCTTATAGAGGACCAGAGTAATGATAGCAATAAGCAGTGTCTTATAGAGGGACAGAGTAATGATAACAATAAGCAGTAGAGGACCAGAGTAATGATAACAATAAGCAGTATCTTATAGAGGACCAGAGTAATGATAACAATAATAATCATGATCACATAGAACATTTGGGAAGAAATAGAAGCAAGTGAAAGAAAGATCAGATATAGAGGGAGTCATGGGTAAGAAAAGAAGTGATATGAAGGAGAAAGAGAAGAAGGGAATATGTAGAAAGAAGAAGAGAAAAAAATCAGAGTAGTGATCAAAGAAGTAACAGAGAAAAAATGGGGCTTGTTATCGTGTAATACAGCAGGTAGGAATTCCAACAACATCAGCCTCCCAAACTGCATTGTTCTCTCTGTGGAGAACCTTGCTGCTGCTGTGCTGATTTACTGTAGTAATGTCGAGTTGAACTGTAACTTGCCTGTAAGGCAGCCCCATTCTCCCCAGTGCAGAGGGCAAAGTTCACGGTTCACACAGCAGGGTCACCCAGTTTGCCTGATAACTTGCAAAATATTGTGATATCTTTTCCAAAACAAAGTAGATACAGGAAGTAAAGATCTTTGTGTGGCAGTCAGACATTGTTGCACACACGTGTATTTCAGTTTAATATTCGTCTTAGGGATGAGCTGTTAGCTGGCTCACTGAGAAATCCTGTTTCATGATCCATCCTGATTAAGTCATTTTGGAACAAGCTTTCACGATGTAAATCATTCAGTGAGCTCTATACGGTGACATAGGGCATAGAAAGACATCTAAACAGAAGTTTAGTTTTTCAGATACCACATGCAGGTAGGACACAGGGTAAGCATATTAAGTAGTGCAAGTTATAGAATTGCATGCTAATATTATCAACAATAATGTTTTATAAACATCCTAACAGAAGTGACCGACTGTAAAGCCAGGTGCAATCACAACATTGTCACCCCGTTATTTTATAGTCAACAAAACATTTGGGTTGTTAGTTTGTTTCTCCCCTTTTCTAGTCATTTAACAGCTTACTTCCTGTTTCAATCTTTTAACTTCCTGTTTATGTTTACCTCTAACTTAGCTCCCTCTCTTCCTTGTTGGTGTTGTGCTGACCCCATTTTTGTTTTTGAGTAATCAAATTTTCCCATCAGATCGAGCAGATTAGGAGCCGGTAGTTCTCCAAAAACCTTTTTTCTTTTTATTTATGTTCTGTCTTGACCCAGATCGTGTTCTGTGTATGGGGGCAAACGTTTCGATGTTGATCAAACGGTTTGCGTCAGGAAACCCAGCGTTTCCTGTTTCGGTTGATACGGCTTTTGTTTCTTATCTGAATAGGGAGAGGTTTGGTTTCACCACGATTACAATATTTCCTGCTGGCTACTGTGTCTGGGGGAAGGTTATTGGTGTACTCTGTAGATGGTTGACCTTTGAACCCCTGAGCCCTAAACCAACCTTTCAAGCCCTCCTCGACAGGAGGGGGACTCGTAGATCTGCAAGGCCCCGATAGGAGTAAGCAAGATGCAGACCCGCATATTTGAATTGATTACTCCCATCCCGGGTGTGTCAGGTCTGTGCTGGTCTCGCTGGTTGTGGGTGTTGACACACCAGTCTGCGGTTGGTTTAGGCATCAGGGGTCAAACACTGTGTGTCCTCCTTCGCTGTGACCTCTGTGCTCTGATTGGCTGGAGGACTCAGCGAATGAGGTTCGGCCAGGAGGAGGGTCCCACACTTTCCCAGAGAGAGATATTTGACCGAGTGAAGCGTTTGTAATGTCAGAATAATTGTTTGAATTTGAGACATCCTTAAGATGCACGTCTCTCGTCCTTATAATCTGAATGCCGGTATTTATCAAGGAATTAAATCCAGTGCATTGTATGTTGCCCCACTAGTTTGGCTTTAAATAGGAGGTGGTACTTTTAAAATTGTCCTGACAGCACAAATAGACTATTAAGGGGATTTTTTTACTGTTAAAATTGTTTTAATTATACTTCTAGATTAGTCAAAGTGGGTCTGTCCCCAGTAGCTGCTGTCTCTCTATCTATCTATCTATCTGCCTGCTCTCTCTCTGTGGTCGTTGTGGGCCCTGTGCTGTGCTGTGCAATGCAGTGCTGTGCTCACCGGCGCCCCCTCTCTGTCTCCCACACACAGCACACTAATGACTTTGCCCTGTACACCGAGGCTATTAAGTTTTTCAACCACCCAGAGAGCATGGTGCGCATCGCAGTACGCACCATCACACTCAACGTCTACAAAGGTGAGTACGGGGGAGGGAACGCGGGTGTGAACTGAACACATGCACACACGTACACACACAGGTGTAAACACACACACTGGGGTGCCCGCTGGGGACTTCTGGGATTCTGCGAAGGCTGCTTCTTTTCCTCCTTCAGCTGCTGCTCCTCTCTCTCTCTCTCTCTCTCTCTCTCTCTTTCTCTGTTGCTCTCTTTTTTCCCCCTCTCTCTCTCTCTTTCCCGCTCTTATTGCTGACGGTGCATGAGCATGAATAACAGGTAACATCTTCTTTCCCTTCAGTGGCTTGACACACACACACACACACACACACACACACACACACACACACTCACATCGGGACACTCACGCAGTTCCAACATAAGGGTGAACATAACCACACACTCCAAGAGCCTGATGCAAAGGCAAGCGTGCACTATTAAGGTAAACACCCACACACTCATTGCACTTGTTTCAACACACGACGTACCTTCTTTCTAACTGTTTCTGCCACGGTGCCTAACCATGCTGTCATTGTAGTAGACACACTGTTTATTGATGACCTAACACTGGTTCTTTAATAACCATGCTGTTATAGTCGTAGACACACTGTTTATTGATGACATAACACTGGTTATTTAATAACCATGCTGTTATAGTCGTAGACACACTGTTTATTGATGACATAACACTGGTTATTTAATAA
>JAVQIZ010127597.1:0-16914 GCA_036023535.2 Galaxias brevipinnis | reverse complement strand
GTTGAAAATAAAACCAAACGGTAGGGTAGTACTTTATCATCATATGTGTCCACCATAATATTATGATGAAGAGGCACCATCGATCTAGCGGCAATAAGCCCCCTTGTCAACAAACAGGGTTTGGACCGCAGTCCGCTTGTGCTGCACGGGTAGGTTCGCGCTAAGGCGGTCAGTCGAATAACTGCGATACATCACATCGCATTTGCGCAGGGAAATGCATTTCTAGTTTATTTATGTTTTTGCCTAAAGTTAATTTAAATATTATTCATTAGCGATTTTGATAACATGCTGTTTATAATGTGTAGACCAATGCCATTGAAATATGTAAAAAGTAGAAAGAAAAAGCACAATCTCAATGCATTAGACACATTTTCCCTGCTTTCCACATCAAGTAGTTTAAACTCGCAGGCAGCGCGCCAACTGACGGCATGAGAGCGCTCTATGCTAGTGCGCTGGATCACCGATACAAACACATGCGCTTTATAGCGCCGTCTCTCCGCTCAGAGATCAAAGAATATCTGTCCAAATGTGTCAGAGTAAGAAATGTTCAGAAATTGGAAAAGGAATATGTTTATTTAGCGAAGGCCAGCCCACGGAAGCCCTTCAGGCTACATTACAAGTGCGCTATAGCGCAAAAAAAAGTAAAGAAAAAAAAAAGATTTTTTTTCCTCCATATAATCTTTTTATTTCGGTTAATTGATTAAACGAAATATTTTTGATAGAATATTCTAATAGTGATATGGCCTAAAATGCCCATCCCTACTTTAAATGGATAATATGTGTTTAAATAGGCTGATTAGATACACTGCATACAAAGTAGCGTATTCATTACTTTATCTGACAAATATTTGAAATAATATGGAGAAGGATATCAAAATTGCTTACAACTCTGGCAGACAGATAATATCTTCTTTCAAAAAGTGCTGATGACTATGTTTATAAGGGGTAAATTATGGGGTTGGATTCATTTCCTTTTATGGCATGGAGTTGTATTATTTGTTTCAGTTAGTTTGTGGTTTTTGGGTTTACTTCCTTTTATTTTTTGATAATGTCTTTAGCTTACTAAGGTTGAATAATGTCCCTGGTCATTTGTTGCAGGATTGTCCACGCTCTAGGTGTTTGTGGACTGTTGCTGTGATGTCCAACAGGCGATTAATTAGCACGGTTGTGACAAGCAAATGGTATTGTCGTCTCAGTAAATACTATATTTGTAAAATTACAAATGACAGGAAATTATTAATTGGACCACCTTAAATACATGTGTCGTATGGAATACAGCCTGTATATTTCGATTCAAGTGAACAAATACGCTACACTGTAAAACCTAATAGTCAACCTTACTTAAACCTTACAAAAAGCATGCAAACTCATTGCCTCAAAAAAAACAAGTAAAGTGGAATTAGAATTGTATGTTGCATTTATTTAAAGAGCTTAAAGAGACAAGAGCTAAAACGGAGCGTTTAAGACAGGTGAATAGAGGTGCTGCAGACCCAGGCAGTACGGAAAAAAAAGTGTTTATTGTACAAAATTTGCACATTAAAACGTGTAAACCTATTCTAGTAGAACTCCTAAATAAAGGTATGAACCTGAAAATGAGCATAATATGACCCCTTTAACTAAGATTTTACAATGCGTACATTTATTTTGTACTTACTTCAACTCAAATGTAAGTGAACTACTCTAAATAAGCCTTAGGAAGACAAAGAAAGACGTTTTTGGCTTCAACGCCTTGCATTGAATCCGTGAGGCTTGCGGCTTCCGTTTTTTTCTCTTATAGTTCGATGCTCGGTTCCCTCCATTCGTACCAAAGAGCCGTTCAAAAGAATCGGATCGTTCGCGAACGTCACATCACTACTGGGAAATTGCCAGAGATTACAATGGCTTTTTAAAAACTTTACTTTGATTGAAGTACAAATTTGAATGGAAGAATTCTGCATTAAGTGGAGTAAAATTTAGAAGGGGTATCTGTTGGTACTGTCACTCAAGTACTGGATTTGTGTACTTCGTCCACCACAGGCGTAAATAAAACTGTTGTGTCAAGTCGCTTCACTTTATTCATTCCTTTAACTAATTTTACCTTGTGCCTGGCTGAGTTGGTTTGTTGGTTATGTAGTGTTAAGATGTGAGCAAGCTAACGCCAGCTTTAGCCAAAGAACTCGTGAAGTCACAGTTCATTTCGTTCCACCATAGCTAACTGCTGCTTGGCGTTTTCTCCTTTCTCATCATATACATGCAAAATTCTGTTTGCATTGTTGTCTGAACTGCACTGATATTTATTAAAAATAGAATTAGAGACTTATAGTTAAACAAGGGTAAACTGTTATAATTAAATACACAAAAAAGTGTGAACAAAGCAACACCTTAAATGTCAACCTACTCAGACTATCAACCTAGATACAATTCGCCGATTGCGATTCCTTAAGTGCTTATCTAATGTATTTGGTGTAGGCCTACCTGCTGTTTTCTCCATAAGTAACATTCATTAAAACAAAAAACATTTGATTGCATACCGGTCCCTTTTCTCAAGATCAACAAGCGGATGGAATTATTTGAGGGCGATGACTCAGTCAGCTGATCAACGTTGGACTCTGTCCTTACTTAGGTTAGTTCGTATGAAAATAATTATGCGCAGCGGGCTGAGGCGTCATAAGATGTCAAAGTTCCCATCAATGAATTATTACCATCTTCGTAACTGGCCAGCTAATTTTCACCTGGGGCGGGTCTATCCTGCACATCGCTGTTTACATCACGTGAGGTATTTTTTTCCCTGTTGTTCAACTTGGGCGTTGTTCCAGGCTGCATATGTCTACATTCGTACAGACAGAATTTCCGTTAAGATGGCGGAATAAGTGCAAACTTTCGCTTTAAGGCAGTTATTTCTAGCAATAAGTAGCACTATGTTTGAAGCTGAAATAACCTTCGCTTTAGCACAGAATATTGAAAGGCACACGGTAGGGTACACACAGTTTGCCGAAAGTACATTTCAAGCACTTCTCATGCACCCAGTGAGCATTTCTTGGTTGAAAATTGGTCAAAACGACAACTACACCAACGTGGAATGGACTTTCAAAAATGGGTTAGAAGTGAAAGGATTCTAACCGGCTATTGGAGAAGTTGATTCAACGCTCACATTTAGCCGAAGTTTCACCTGGCAAAATTAGGTCTCCATTTGAACATTGAAAAAGCTTTCACTTTTGATCCATTTTTAACTTGTTTTGACCGTTGATAATTAACCATTTAATTAACGCCCTTTCAACTGGACAATAGAGTAGAAGTAGTTGCGGCTACACAATGAGAACTATATGAATGAATGATTCATTTTCAAACTTTATGTTTGTGTCTTACCAAATTTGGCCCACCCCTCATGGGGTTACAAGACAGTTTTTATATAAACATAACTTTTCCAGTTCCATTTAAACAAACTTATACAAACAAACAACCATCATTGGTACTGCGCATGCCTTCCCAGCTTCCATGCTTTCTCCAAATAATCAGCAAATGAAAAAATATTTCTTTCACATATACTTTTTAAGATACTGTAGTCATCCACCAGAAAAGAATTAAATTCCTCAGGGTTCCTGTTATCAAATAAAGCAAATCTTGGAACATGATACATAGGACAGTAAAGAACAAAATTAATTTCATTTTCAACTTTATGTGAATCACAGAGTGAGCAGAGTCTATTTTGCTCTTCAGTACCAACAAAACAATCTGCTTCCAAATGTAAAGGTAACACTCCCATTCTCAACTGAGCACACAAGGACCTTTTCCCTTTAGATAAATAGAATTTGACTAATTCTCTGTTTTATATTTAATAGTCGGTACGTCCAGAGTTTTGGTTTGTGCCAAATCTCACATGACCATATATTTTTATACTCTTGATAAGCAGCTTCTTTGACCAGTCCGATATTACCCGTTATTTCAGAATATACTTTCCTTCACAGCCACCTTTTAAAAATAAATTGTGAACATACTTTGACCACGGGCTATACGTTTGCATGTCCCAATTAAATAACGTTTTACACAATCTATCTTCAGCCATACTCACAAGTCTGTTCCATAATCTGCACACACAAACAGCCCAACAGTACAGGGTTCCCATCCCATGTCTCCTTCAATAGCTAATATCGGCATAAATTTAGTAACACCGAGAAAATGTCTAATCGGTCACATTGATTTAAATACTTTACAACCCCAGACACCTGCAATATAATCCAATTTAGAATACACACATGCCTGAAAGAAGTTGGTATAGGTACCGAAACTCATATCTTTTAGCTCTTTTGTCTTACTTATTACTTCTCCTAATGCCTGACCAGCAGATTCAGATTCAGAGTATTGTAGTGCCATGGGCAAAGTTCATATGCTCATTTAGGTGAAAACCAAGATATTTGTAATTATACTATTATAAAGTAAGTAACCAATTGGTTGTATAAGTATACAACTAAAAACACTTTACCATGCAAATCCATGACTAAAGTGTCCAATAGCCAAAACTAGTTTTACTGTACTGTCCCGTTGAAAAGGCGTTCATTAAATGGTGAATTGTCAACGTTCAAAACAAGATAAAAAAAGGTTCCAAAGTAGGCAAGACAAACACAACAGCAACTGTGTAGTCATAACAGAAGCACATTCTCGCAACGGTGAAGAATATTGCGCTGCATAGCGTTTTGAAACAGTTTGAATCCACCCAAATGTAACGTTTTTGTTGATCTGAGTTTTTTAAGTCATTCTAAAGTAAAACTTAGTTTCACAACATGTGTTGATATCTATAGAGCTCTTGCTAATTCCCAGTTGGCTTCCAAAGAGCGTAGATTTTGTTCTTACATTAAATAACCCTTAACTTTAAACAGTTCAATAAAAAATATATACTTTTTATTTAGTATCAAACTATTGATGAACTGGTTTGTGCTTCTATTCTTTAAACACTGACAATTCAATCTGTCCATACTGTTAATATTGTCATGTTGTCATTTCAAGACACGCCTCTTGCGTGTTGGTTGCCGCAGGACTTCTTTAGAAATGCTATATTTGGGTACGGGCAACGATTTTGCGGCGCACCTTGTCTTCAAGTGAAATTGCCTACCTGTTCCCATAATTTCTGATGGTCAAACTGATTAATTTTGAAGTAAACCCCTGTCTGGACGTGACCTTAAGTGGAATAAACAATCAGTCAACAATTTGTTAATTAAAATAGGAGCTATATACTTTACTTAAGTCACTACTAACTTAAATTAAATCCGTCGCTCGGGGCCTTTCAACTCTGACTAGTCCAATTCCTTTGGAAGATTCTCAGAAAAAAAAATCGATCCTAGGCAGAGGAAGATCTTGAGTGGCATGCCCAATATTTGTGACCACAGATGCCACTTAAGCATGCATTAAAAATCAGTGCGTTAAGAAAACAAGATGTATTTATTGGTCAGATGGTTTATTGTATTGTTTAAGTTTGCAGAGCAGACTGCAGAAATGAGCAGATCAGCTACTTCCAAAAGTCCTGTGGAATTGCACAGCTAAAAATTCCAGATCATCATCATCATAAATTAAATATAGTATAGGTGTTTGTTGGGCAGAGAGCTTTAACTTTTGCAAGATCGATTGGGCGAGAACTGTTGGGCGAGGCAAAGAAAATGATAGTATTTCAACAAGAAAATATGCCTGTTTATTACCGCTTTACAGGCTAAATTAGCAGATAGGCCTATGTACAAATAATATTGAGCAATGATCTTCAATGGGGCATTTTATTGAGATTTGAAATGTGTTTTCAACCTGGTGATTATCTGGCACTGATTATGTGTGTACAATCGCAAGCAGAAGCTTAGGCTACTGCCGTTTGGAGCGGTAGAATTTTTGTAGCCTGGGACCGCGTCCTACAAAAGGTGTCGTTTGACACGTTTGCGGTTTTCAGAGTACATGTTTTTAATATTGTAGCCTTTGGTAAACGACCATATAACTGTAAAGGCAGTGAGTTTTTCAAAGTATCTGTAGCAACATATCCATTATTTGTCCCACGATAAAGAAGTAAACTAATGTCAAATTAGGTGGTTTGAGCTTTTTGAAGACAGCGCTTGGCTACACGGAAGTATCAACTCTGTAAAATGTAAAACCTTTTTGACACTAAAACTGTCACTTTTATAAAAACATAAAATTTATTAATTTGTTTTTATTAATAAACGTTTAGTTAGTAACACAAATTCGGAGCATTCGCTGTTTAATCACTTGATAAAAAAAAAAAACTGAGAACAAGTTTGTGATGCCTATCAAAAGTGAACGTTTTCCTAATGCTCAAACGTAGACCTGATTTTTCCGGGTGAAATATGGGCTAAATGTGAACGTTCAATAAACTTCAACAAATGGGCTTTGAAAAAACTTTCACTTTTCACCATTTTTGAACGTACATTAAACGGTGGGTGTAGTTGTCTTTTTAACGTCTTTTCAACCCAAAAATTCTCACTGGGCCTGCTTAGGTATTTTACCATCCCCCTAGTTAACTTTTAACAATTTGACCACTGCCTAGGCCTACAAGCACGTATGGCAATAAACCAGTCAAAAGAGGTCCTGAAATTGCGTTACTTTGTTATTTATATGTTTACAGAAAAACAAATTAGTCACAATTGGCAGCTACATTATTAAACCATATTGTACAGCGCTGTGGCAGTTAGCTGTGGCAGATTATCAGTCCTTATCACAGCTGATATTTTAGCGGAACAGTTTGAATTAAATCATAATCAAATAACAATGTTAAACAAATGTTTTTATGTTTGTAGTAAAATACATACCTTTATTGAACAACCAATGACTGAAGAAGTCTAAGCGTCATATGAAAGTGCAGTATTATTTGAAAGCTAATACAATGTAATTTCTTAAGGTGTGCTAATTTGTTGAATTGGGACCATTGCACATATACAATATACACTTTATAGACCTAAGTGTTCACATCATATTTTAAGTGATCTTGAAAATGTAAATCAATAATTTCCAATATCAGATATTTGAAACTGGATATTAATTGAACAAGACGTCTGTCATGTCTGGGAAAACCTTTGAACGCAAGTGTTCCCAAATTTAAATTTACCTGCTGAACACTAAACCGAAATCTGTGTGCACTTCTGGCTGTCTCACCGTCCGTGGGACGGTGGAATTATTATGCACACAACTTTTTACTGAACTAATCTAGCAATCCCTCCTGTCCATCCAAAGAGAATCTCATTAGCCACAGATTTCTTTTAGGTTTAACCCAAGTTGGGTGGCTAGTTGTGTCTCACATGTAGAGCATGAATCGGATGTGATGCTAGCTAGTTAAAAATTTAAGACAGCACTAGGAACTTGCTCAGTCAATATCAATCAGATTACTTTCAGATATGATTTGTTTTCAAGCAAATATTTGACTCACTACAGGGGTATCACAAACTCCTGTTAAAGATTTCTCATATGCACCTTTGGCTCAGCCTATATACTGTATTTCTTATTGCAAATGCTAGAGCGACAAAATAAAAACAACCACTCTATCTTAGTGCTGTATCAATCTCAGTGCACTAAGAGGTGGAATATCCAGTGTTTCAGCCAATCCCGTTTATAGAGTCGTACTTCACCCGCCTCCAGTTAGACTAAAATCCATTCCATGTATTTTTTTGTCACGTTTGTTGTGCTTTGGGTACGCTGTGGATGATTTTACATATTGTAATTCTTTGAGCAAAAATTGGACAGAATATATTAGCAATTAGCATACATAAAATGTCACAAATTAAATCACTATTGATCAAAAAATATTTTAAGTGGTGTCCCTCCCTATACCGCTTATCCTATGCAGGGTCGCGGGGGGGGGGGCTGGAACCTATCCCAGCCGACACAGGGCAAGAGGCAGGATACACCCTGGACAGGTCGCCAATCTATCACAGGGCCTTGTAGTCAAAACAACAGCAAAACCTTGGTCTCGAGTCCCCCAATAGGATTTTTGGTTTCCTTTTTAGACTTTTAGGAAATATGCGTGTTATTTAACTCCCTCTGCCAGATGTTCATACCTCAAGACAACCCTACGTCACAAGGGTGCTTGAAGACCAAGGTCAATCTTGATATGATCGACCGAGTAAAACATGAACATAACACAATAATAAATTAAAACAGAATTTAAAATAATATAATAATAATAATAATAATAATAATAATAATATTTTATACGCTTTCTATTCTTATTCAAACATATCCTTGTAAATATTCAGCATTTGTCCAGTTGTGACGTGGACCAAATTCCCTGGTAGAAAACTGTCCATAGACCTCGTCTCCCAAACAAAGGAGAAGAGTAGGTGACGCCTGTCATGCAGCTCGTACAGCTAAGCACATTAAAAAATGACCTTGTGAAGTTTCTCCCTGAAGGTGCAATCGGAGATCAAGAGGAAATGGCGCAGCTGGACGGTGAACCGGTACTTTGCTGTGGATCTGAAGCAGCAGAGGCACCCCTCGTTGGCCAGCAGTGGGGTGAACGGGGGCACGCAGCTCTCCATCCTGAGCAAGAGCAGCTCCCAGATACGTATGTCCAGCCCGCAGGCCGAGAACGCCAACCTAAACCTCCCCACCTAATCGTCTGATTGGCCAACGTCTACTCTCGACCAATCAGCACAGACCAAATGGGCCCTTTATCTTCTGTTCTTTGTATGGCAATTGTTTGAGATAGATCTTTGTAAAAGGTGTCTTTCATATGTTTAAGCGCAGCGCATAGCTGGCTTTTCTCTTCTGTGATTGTATTGGTCATTTAGCCTATATGTTTGACTATTTTAGAGGTGCCATACGGTCTTCAGTTGGTGGAGTGTTTGTTTTTATTCACGACCTTCTGATGTTAATGTCATAAAACTTCACTCAATTGACATTTTAGTTTTACACCATCACATTTGTATTTCCAATTTATTTACAATATTCACTAAAACATTAACACAAAAACAAGCTAGCTCAAATATGAGTGCCATATCTGTCTTTTTGTTGTACTGCATGTACTGTGAGCTTCAAAGTGCCATACGGGTTGCCAGATCTGATCCAAAAAGAAATAGCAACCTAACCTCTGTTCTGCTTGTAAAAAAAAGCTAACTGTGTAAAATGTTTCATCTTAAGCTCATGAAACTCTTTTTGTACAATCAGCCATAAGTACGGAGTATGTCAAAAAGAAAATCTACAAAAATAACTCATGGATCTATATCTTGTAAATAGAAATGTTGTCTGTTAATGGTTTATATTATATGTTGTTTGTTTTCCCAAAAAATCAGTATTGACCTTTTCATAAAAGGAACTGGAGCCCACATCTGTAGAGTTCATGCCACACCATGAGGACAGATCCTTATAGGCAATCCCTCCCCTCTCTATTTCTTAAAATATTATGTTTGCAAAAAAAAAAAAAAATGGATTGCCAAATTTAAGCTTCAAGCGTTTACAAACATTTTTAAACCGATTTCTCCATAAAACATATCCAAAATGAAGAACCAGGAAAAGAGGACATCCTGTTATAATTTCAGAATAAAAGCAAAACATGTTCTCTATTGTCCTTACGTTGTTCAAATATAGAAAACACTGTGTTGTTCACTTGTGTTGTAAAAATCTCTGGAGCATGCTCATCCCGGACAGAGCCAGTCAGTGAAAAGGCCTCATAGGATGCGTGGGCTTAGGATTTCTGTGGCAAGCAGTCTCCCTGGGAGCAGAGATGTCAAGTACTGCCTCTGGCCCTTTACTCCCCATCACTAGGTGCCCACTGGACCCTCCTGGGACCTGTGTCCAATGGCCAGGCCTGCTTTACACCACAGGGCTGCTGCTTTGCTAGAGCCTAAGCTAACATAAACCCACCCCACACACCCACCCTGCTAAACTGAAACAGTAACAAAATCCCCAGCAAATTTCTATCCAAACTTTTTTGAAATCCACATTCCAAAGTGCCTAGTCAGTCACACAATTATGATTGGATTTTGCATAGATACAATACAACAGAAGGGCATCATATGTAGTTTCTTCAAAGCATGAGCTTTGTTTTCCTTTTCTGTGAAGAATGTCCAAGAGTGACTTTGAAGATTGTAAATTGCTATGCATATTGATGCCTTTTTGTTTCATAGTTTGCTTAACAGGTTTTGGACACATACAATCCAATCAGAAACATGTATTCTTACAGTGTAAGCTAGGCGCACATCACAATAGATCATGCACAATGCAATCCATGACAGGTGAACATGTGTTTATTGTGACAGTTCAGTTTCAGAACAACTACATGACTGAATCTGAGTTGTGCAGATGGTGATTAATAACTCCATACATAGTGTAATGGTAGAGTATTGGAAGGATTTAGAGGGATCGCGCTGTACTTTGACAATCTTGAAGAGTAATCTCTTATTTATTTTTTTGTTCTTTTATGATCAAAGCTTCATGATACTTCTGTACTGTACAAACTGCATCTGTTGTCTGAACTGTACGCTGGACACTATGAAATGGACAAAATGTACATAGAAAGATGTCTCGTTGCTGATGATAATGTGAAAACAATGTCCTGTAACATGTGTGCCCTACAGCCACGGTTGAGCCCCTGTGTGAGAATTGGAATGTATCGTGTTCATGTATGTTCATGCAAATATGACATTGTTCACAAACCAGTGTTTATGTTTCTGTTGAGCAGCTTTTCATGTTGACGTTATATAATGTGGTCCTCCTGTATATAGTCTAAACGAAGGACAGTTGAGTGGTAAATGGGACAGTTATGAGGATCGATGTGTTGGGCCAAAGCTTGCAATGCCCTGATGTGGGTGCCGCAAAGCATGAAGTAGGCCCCAGTTCTGGAGTTGGGAGTGTCTATAACACTAAGAATGAAAAAGAGAGCGTAACAAAAACGGGTTAGAGTGCGAGAGAGAGTGTGAGAGTGAGAGAGAGAGAGAGAGAGAGAGAGAGAGAGAGAAAGAGAAAGAGAGAGCAGTTAGTCACCCTTATGTCATCCTATGTTTCTCCGGTGTATTCCCTGAAGTGACAAATTCAGTAATAACCTTACATTTTTAGAGATGCAGTGGTGGTGTCTGTCTTAAAACCGATTTACATCTGTCGACTTCGGTGGGATATACTGTAGAGAGAGCGGGGAGACCAAAAGGGACAAAATGGAAGGAAGAGAGGTCGCTGTGTGACGAGTGGTTGCCGGCAGCTGTGTCGGTGCCTGAGTGAACCCGTACAGAGTGTGTGCGTGACCCTCTGCTGCTTCTTCTATGTTCGATCACCAGCCGTCATTCTGAGTCAGGACGCTCAGAAGGAAACGACCATGTCTCAAAGCTGTTACTGTGTGTGAGGAAGGGAGAGGGGAAACTACTATTGAAGCTCCCCCTAAATTGTATTTTGTGCGTTATGCCTCTGACCACCACTGGGTGGCAGACAGTGTTAGGTTTTAAGTTCCTTAGCTGCGTATACGGTATATCGTTGGGAAGTGAATGGCTTTAAATAACCTACTTTTGGGTGGATTGTCATGGGGTTTTACCTTATATGGGTAGTGTGGGGGGTGGGGGGGGGGGTGGTTTGGTGGAGTGTAGGTGGGACACTTTTGAGGGATTTTTATGCCACTCGTTTGACTTTGGTTCATAGAGAATTTATTTCATCAGAATGTTCTTGACAAAAAATAACTTCAACGCTTTCTTTTTTTTTTGTGGGGGAAAACCAGTTTTCTAGCCCACGTTGACTACCCTACCCTACCCTAATTTATTTATTTTAAATTGTAGGTTTTTTTTCCTATTTAGATCATGTTTGTGTGTTAAGAAAAAAGAAAACATGACCTAAAAAATGCTTAATAAGAAATATGGTGCATCTCTGGTCTCTTTTTGCCTTTTATTTTTTGTTGCAGTGGTGCCTGCCACAGTGAACCTGCAATAGATATGCATACAGTTATAGTGTGTGACTGTGTGTGTATTTCTGTTTGTGTGTATGAGAGAGAAAGAGAGAGCGAGAGAGAGAGGAAGAAAATATATTCTGAATGTACCATCGTTGCTCTGCTGCTCTTTACCTTTGCCTGCTATCAATCCCCATATAGTGTACAAAATGATGTCTCTTCTTGTTCAGTATTTACTTTGTACACGATTACACCTCATTACTTGGTATCTGTTTTTGCATATTTGTATTCCGGTACCTGTGTTTTTAGAGTGTGTCTGTGAGTGTCTGAGTGTATATAATTGTATGAGAGTGTGTCCGTCTCTGTGTGTAATATTCTTTAATGAAAATTTTATTGTAAATGTATAATATATCATCTAATGTCTAGTTGTGTTCAAATATGACTGAAC
Organism: Galaxias brevipinnis; assembly: GCA_036023535.2. Lineage (NCBI taxonomy): Eukaryota > Metazoa > Chordata > Actinopteri > Galaxiiformes > Galaxiidae > Galaxias > Galaxias brevipinnis. Next base: position 4,642 of record JAVQIZ010127597.1, on the reverse strand, counting down.
ACCGCAATACTAGATTTTGTTCTACTAGATTATCTTCTCTAGTTTCAAAGCTGTGTCTATAGGATATGTGTAAAGCTAAATCTGTAGAATAAATCCATTTGTGGTGCATTTCTTCCTGGATATTATCTTTTGTCTTATTCAATAATTTCACATATTATATATACTGTATAACAATAAAATAACAATACATTAAGCATGTGTAGGTACTTCACAAAGTGACAAAATAATTTCAAAGGTTCATGTACAAATAAAAGACAAACAGGTAGTTAGTTCAAACTTAGAGGGATCGTGAGACTGAGGTGAAGGGGGAAAGGTGGGATATTAGGGCTTGTTTGAACGATGGCGTGGGGTTTCCCTGGCATATGAGGCTGGGGAGGGCGTTCCGGAGGGAGGGTGGGGCAGGTCCTGGTGGTTTTAACGGTGTGCTGGCATCCACAGACCTGAGAAATCGGGTAGGGGAGTGGTGGAGGAGGAGGTTGGAGAGGTAAGAAAGGTAAAGGTTATTTATGAAGGGTCATGTGATCTCGGAGGCGGGTGGAAGTGAGCAGAGTTTATTGTTCATTGAGGATTTTGCTAGGTGAACCGTAGAGGACGCTGTTGCTGTTATCGAGTCTGGAAGTTATGAGGGCATGCATGAGTGCATGAGCAAAGGACAGGGAGGGCCGGAGGCGGTCAATCTCCCAGAGGTGGAAGAAAGCAGTTTTGCTGACCTGGCTGACGTGAAGCAGGAACGAGAGGGTGGGGTCAAGGATGATTCCAAGTCTGCGGACCTGGGTGGAAGCGGTTGTTGCAGCCAGATTGAATGATGGAGTAGTAAGAGGAAAGTATGGAGTGCGCTGACCCCGAGTAAACAACCTTTCGACGGAAGCCTCTATGAATGTAGCTGGGTCTATGTGACAGCCCAAGATAGTTGATGGCTAAGATGAGGAGTGGTATGGTCGTTGAGTTTGAGAAGTTGCTAGGTGGAGTATTTTATCATCATGTAAGCCAAGGGCAGACGGTATAACCATGAAGTTGAGGCATGATACAAAGAGGAGAACCATGCAGGGGAGAGCTGAGATTTGAGAGCTATGAGGATGTGCTCAGATGGGTCGGGTGTTGCAGGGTCTGAACTATATTATTATTTCACACTTTCTTCTGTTCCTTTTTGAATAATGCAATGTTTCTGCTATTACTATCTCCCATGCCATGTTAAAGTGCAATTAGGGCACAACCCTGTTTCTTAAAAGGTTTCTTTGTTAAATTTTAATATATCGTTTTGACATTTAGAGGAAGTTACTGTCATGGTGCAAGGAACATGGAGAGAATGTGCCACCTAGGCAAAACTAAACACCAACATTATAGGAGCATAAGACTGTGACGTTCCAGAAACGGACCAGACGGTACGTTCTCAGAACGTTAATACAAGGTTAATACAATATTTCATAAAACATTAAGAGAACGGTCACACACCATCCAGGGAACCCTACATTTTAACGTTCCAGGACTCAAGTTTACAAGGTTCTATAAACTTTGCATTACCTATAGCCAAAGTACATTAAACGTAATTTTATTAACCAGGCGAGCACTTTGTATAAAACACCTACATTTAGGTAGTTGCCAATAGAGTGGCAACATAAGATTATCAACATTATAGGCTAACATTTATGACTCACGTCTTACTCATGGCCACCGTAGTCTTGAGACCCTTTAGCGAAGTGTTCGAGCAGAAAGTGACAAAGGATACAGAAGGGTGAAACATATGGCCATAAAGCTACGTAGCTAGAACAGAAAAGCGAGAACAAAAACAAAACGTTTGTAATCTCTGTGGAGAAGCTGCACAATACAAACAAGGTCAGAGTTATGTCGCGCCTCCTTCAGAGGTGGCACACATTACATTATGATAAAAACAATTTCACACCACAATGAAACATTAAACAAGACTTTTGGATCAGACATCAAAAAGGAACTTTATTGAAAATTGTTTTGTTGACAAAACAAAATCTCCTTGTGGGTACATTATAGCACCAACACACAATGTAATAGAAGGTTACACAATCAGTCATCAACATACTGTATATAAAATAATATAAATACACTCTTTAAGTTACTTTCAGTACAGAACAATTATGTCAAATACATTATGCTTAACATAGTATCCTCGGAGATAAACAAAAAGTGTTCAGACACAGCAGACCTTCTTGTTCTTGCAGTTTTGTCATCACAGCTTATAGGGAAAGACAGTAATTTTTCACGATGAAATACACTGAAGTTGTCACATAATACTACAACAGCATAAGAGACCACACTAATGGCCTCGCAACTGGAGACCACTCTGTTCCAACACATGTGCATCCCATTAAATAAGTACAGATCGATGCATACTGATTTCCTTCACAAAAACCAATCTCATGGCTTCTTGAAAGCGCAAGCTCAGTAAGAGTTCAGTAGTTGAACAAGTGCTCTCATTGTCCAATATAAGGGATTCTAGTGGGCTCTTGCAGAGAGTGCCGTGCCTATATTTGGTACTTTAAGGGAGATGGTGGAGCTATCACCGTCATTAGATGTCTGGAGACTGACAGCGATGAGGTGGGCGAGAGGGGTGGGGGGGATATATCCAGGAGAGAGAGATATTTCAGTCCTCTGGAAGGCTATGATGAATATTCAATACCACCGTACATCAAAGTGTTCTCATCAAGGACTGTTCTCCAATTTGCTGGAGACAATAAATATGTTGTTGGGATAAGGAAAAGCATCACGTGGCACAAATTCTCTCTCTCTCTCTATCCATGTCACACACACACACACACACACACACACACAGAGACACAAGGACAGACAGGAAGGAGAGAGAGATAGAGAGAGAGAGAGAGAGAGAGAGAGAGAGAGAGAGAGAGAGAGAGAGAGAGAGAAATCTCCATCTTGAGTTATACCACATGACTTCACTGTAGGCTGTGAGTCTGAGAATAGAAGCGGGAAAGACCCTGCAGGTCTCGCCCAGCTCCTGCTCGCTGTGCTCTCGTCTGTGAAGACACCGCGCCAAGACAGTCCAGCATGGCACCCAGAGCCTGGCAGTCCGCAGTGTGCTTGCCACTGACCATACCGTCCACGCTACGCACGCTTCCCTGAACTCGGACAAACAAAGAGCCCCGGTCCTGCTACAAAGGTCTCTTCTCCCATGTCCCCAACCCCCGAGGCCAGCCAGCCAGCCAGCCAGCCGGCCAGTCGGTCAGTCAGTCAGTCAGTCAGTCAGTCAGGTCAGGCGGTGACACTGATGCGCCTTGACTTGACATTCTCCCCTAAGTGGCTCACACGGAGGAGAAGTTGCCCCCGGCGACGGCTCTGGTGGTGGTGGTGAGGGGCCCCAGAGAGCCGCCACGGTCCAGCACGGTGATCTGGGTGACGTTGACACGGCGTTTCGCAGGGCTGAGTTGACCCTGGGTGTGACACCGCCACAGCCTCCGCTTCAGCTCCGTCTGCACCTGTACACACACACACACACACACACACACACACACACACAGTACAAATGCATTTACACATACAAACGCATACACACACAAACAGTACAAACGCATATACACATGCAGACGCACATACATGCACACACATACAAATGCATATACACACACATACAAATGCATATATATACTCACACACACACATATGCAAATGCATATACACACACACATACAAATGCATATATACACACACCCACATGCAAATGCATATACACACACATACAAATGCATATATACATACATACACACACACACACACACACACGCAAATGCATATAGACACACACACACACACACACGCAAATACATATACACACACACACAGGCACACAGAGATAGGGGTGGTTATGTGACTCGCCACATTAGCTGGCAATGACAGGAAGAGTATTTCCCGATAGGCGCTATGAGCTTCTTTTTGTCGTGGAAGAATTACCTCGCCATTCATGAAACAGTAGAGCAGTGCCACCACAAAGCCCTGCAATGGGAGAATATACTGTCACACGAGACAAACTAAAAGTCTTTCTTCTCCCACACGCTGCCTAGATATACACAAATCCAGTGTCCCCAGAGTTGTTTGACATATGTATCAATATAAATATACAGTTAATTGAAGAATTAAATAAAAGTATGGTGTACGGTGTTGTACCTGAAATGAGCCCAGTCCCAGCTCAATATAGAGCCTGGCAGCCACGCCCGTGTTCTCTGGCAGGAAGGCAAACACGGTGTAGTGCATCCCAAACAGAGGGATGAGAAACAGGGTGGACTTAGCCAACCTCCTAACGGAGGGGTGGGGATGGGGGTAGAAAGGGAAGAGACAGTCAACAAGAGAGGAGAGAAAGAAATAAAGTTCTAATTAATCAAGCACCTTAAAGTGGCGCGAGAAATGGACGGTGATATAAGAAATAAGGGGATCAAGGGGAGAGAATGAGGGGGAGATCACGTGAGAGGGAACGGGTCAAAGGTAAACAAAAACCCACCCACCGTCCTCTATCCCAAAAGACAGTGCTGAAGCTGCCTGACCGCTGGGCTACTACTGTCCGCCCACACTCTCCACCAAGTGTGCGTGGGGGGGGGGGGGGGGGGGGGGGGGGGGGGGGGGGGGGGGGGGGGGGGGGGGGGGGGGGGGGGGGGGGGGGGGGGGG
>JAVQIZ010127593.1:0-28823 GCA_036023535.2 Galaxias brevipinnis | reverse complement strand
TTTATTCACTATTATCTATGTCAAATATGAAGTTGCTATTCCTAAAAATGTTTGATGTTTTTGTGATGGAGGGCATAATGAGAGATAGATATTAGATATTTTTTTTAAAGTGCACATTCGTTTATTTAAAACCAAAGTTCACTGGTGAATTTCCGGTATTGAAATCCTAATATTCTCTTATTATTTGCTCAGTTAAAGGGGATTTGTTGACAAGTTCTACTTGAACAAATTGTGTTTAAACAACAGTACATTTCCTTGGTCTTTTTGCACTGGCTGGGCCAAGGTCGGTTTTATATTCGAGGGAAATCATAAAATGACACTCGAGATAAACAGAATGTTTACCTTCCCCATGTGAGCTGAGTCTGATATGTAAATGCAGCCTTATTCTTTCATCAAATTTGCATTTACCCTCTTAACCAAACACTACAGGGCTCCAATTCAAACAGCACTAATGATGGCTGGCCCTTTATGACCGATTGCCGTATCGGCATAGAAAGGGAAGAGCAATCTAACCGGGAATGAAAGGAGTTAAGCATAGTAGCTATCTGTGAACGGCTGACAATAATTGGATCAACTTTGCAGAGAAATGGATGTGTTTTGATGCTCTAGTGGCTGACTGGCAATCGCCTGGCTTTTCATTCATTTATCATTCTCGTTTTATCTACCCCTGCCAGACCTTTCCACGGTTGCCATTCCAGGGCCGGCTAATCAAACAACTTTTTAATAGGACTAAACGGCATCTCCACTGTCTATGGATGAATTCAGGCTCACAGCAAAGTGAGGCGAATGTTGGGAAGAATATCAATTAACAATCCTGATACATTCTTTAACACAGTCAGGACCCGGCTGACACACCTCGGCCACAAGGAATTATTCTTGGATATTGTGTACAGCTTTCACTTCTGTATGACTACGGTGCCTGTAGGACTATTCTCAGGCTCACCCTACCTCATCTCCTTTGTTTGCTTGATTTTTGCATTTTTTATATACAACTTTTATTAATATAACTATATCAATGTTATCGATACTATACATTGTTGTTCAGTATTTAATTGCACGTATAATACCCTATCTTGTGTAAATAGAAATTCTAAAGAAAAGGATGAAAAAGGCACACTTGTGGGAAATTAAGCAACAGATTTGCATTTAGTTTAAGAACAGTGTGTGTATTTGGTCATGCGTCAGACCTGACTGATTGACGTTCCAGAGTGACTGCTGTACAGTGGGGAGGTTCAAGGTCCCGTCACGCCCCAGCTTGGCCTTTTTTCCTCCCTTGTCCTCGCATAGAATTGATGCCTCCCAGCCTTCAGCGAGCTGGCCAGCTGCTGCTCGTCTGTGTAGCCTAACAGAAGTTAACAAGCTCAAAACAAAACAAGTGACAAAATGCCACAAAGGGCAGAAGGGAGGGAACACGGCCTAACCCTCTGCTTTTTAAGGAAGATTCCACTGTGGGCCTGATACCACCAAAGGAGGGACGGAGAGAAAAGGGACCTTGATTCTAGCCTTCGCTAGGTAACTGAGGGTCTGATGTTTGGAATGTGTCCCACCAAGTCTCTGATATCCCACCCGGCAAGTCTCCTGACCATAGGTCACACAATTTGTCTGTGTTCTAGATGCTTAAATTATGTATTTCTTGCTCCTAGAAAAGGATTTGATGCCCTTGTTGGGGAACAACAAGCTGACATTTTGAGTGCGCCTGTCAAATTGCTATCTAATTGTTGCAGGGCTGCAGGGGGAGCTGATATCTGCTTTTCTCCCTCCGCCTGCCGCCGGCCCTGCCATTCACAAAGCCAGGGGATGCCACACACATTCTGTTTGTTCTACATGAGCAAACAGATTGTAAACTGGCTGATAATTTTTGTACTGACAATGTCATTTACGGCTGTCAGCCTTTTGTCTGCTCTGTTTGCTTTATTCAAATATGAACCGAGTGGACCTCCCCTCCACTGCTCACTGCTGAATTAAAATCACATCAATTCACTTCCATTTCGTCTTATCTGAAATTCATTGGAGGCAATCACTTGGTTGAATACCCCGACGTTGCCATGGAGACCAAAGGTCCCATGTGGACTTCAGAAGGATTAGGAACTTGTAAGATTTAAGGCTTGAAGTACAGAGTTGCTTTGTTGCTTCTCCCTTTGATTTGGATAGGGTGAATTTGCCCTTTTTTAACTTTGCGGTGAGGTAATATAAATCTGTAAATGCATTAAAAGCCTATAGAGGGATTGATAAATATTCATTCGTTCCCACATGCATTGATCTAGCCTTACGTTTGCCAATCTATTTAAAAAACACTCCTCTAGTTATTTGCCTGACCCTGATCTGCATTCATATGGCATGGTGATCCCAGTGCACAGCTCTGAAATTGATGTTTTATTCCTGCGCACTCTGCTTCATTTGTCAAGCGGCCATCTTTGTGCTGAAACTATGACAGTCCAAGTGGCATGCGGTGTCTGGGTGCCCTGGTGGCACCTCTTCGGCCGACTGGGAGACAATAAATCCAGCTCAGCGAAACGAGCAGGGGTGTCCCACTCTGCTCCTGAGGCATCTCCCCTCTTTGTTCGCCAAGGTCAGGGCACCAAGTGCTGAGTTATTCACATGAAACTGTCTGGCTGGAAGCGCCTGCAGATGTTACTGTTTTTGTGTCGGGTTTTGTCTCATCGCCCTTCTTTTCTCTTTGCCTGCTTCTTGTCAACGCTGGCTGCCAGGGTGCTTGGCGTGTGAGTTTTTAAAAAACAGAAAAAACGTGGCCAGTCAAAGGAAGTCTAAGGCTTTGGCTCCTGAATTGGATTTTTTTTTTTTTTTGCCTTTTACAGCCAAAAGTACAAAGTAAACAGTCTGAAGTAAATTGATTCATTTTTAGTTGTGCCAGTTGTTTTGTTCACCACCAAGAACTGTGTGTTTCATTTGTCTTCTTTACCATCAGTGCCTACATATAACCCCATTACTGTTGGCTCTAACAGCCGCTTTTCAGAACTTAATGCATTCCAGAGACTTTCCCCACTGTCTTGCAAAGGATAAAAATAAAATAAATATGTTAAATTGTTTGGACATGAAGAACAACAAAATAATCGTCTACATCCAAACATTGATGAACTTTTTAGAATATGTTCTTTAGCCAATTTGCATAGAGTTAAAATGTATTGTTTCTCTCGTGTTTCTATAGGGCAAGTATGTTATGGATCACACATATTATGCACGCTAATTATCAAAGACTGCTTGCATTCATTAATTTTACTCTAGAATTTGTTCATATATAATTTAAAGTATTTGTTGCATGCATCATATCTGTTATGTGCAAGCAATAAACTTTCAGATTTTTTGTATAATATGGTATATTAAATTTTTATTGGCTCTTGTTCTTTTTTAAGGCCTTGCTATTCTGTTTTGTGTCCGTTTAAGTGTGCTCCATAACATTCTCTGAAATTTAAGGTGTAAACAGAAGTTCCCTCCACTGGCAAGCTGTCACCTGGAGCATCTAAACAATCAATACACATTTGCAACTTGGTATTTACCCGATGTTGACATCAATGCCAGCCCTTCAAATTAAGGTCATATTGTCAGATATTGCATGACATTACACATGGCATTTTTGGAGGGACAACTAGATATTCGATATAGAGTAAAGGCCTTTTTTCCTTCTGATATTTCGGAAAAGCTATAAAGTAACAGATAAATGTGTAAAGGTCTGTAAGACAATATGTTATGTCATAGTGATGTTTTTGTGCATTATTTGTCATGATACATGGAGGATTTATGCAATGGATATGGACCAGCGGTGTATGAATGGCAGAATAATTCAATTAAATGGCAAATAAATACATCAAAAAACTTTGTGCATTTGCCTGTATAGTCTTGATACTCTATCCAAAACCAGTTTTAGTAGCCAAGTATACGTCTCTTATTTTGTGCATGGAAACAAAATTATTCAACCTTGAACATGCAGATCTCACAAAGACTCCTCTTTAGTTTTGACAGAATCCTGCCGCTGCCTGTCGAGACTCTATTCCATCTATGGAGGGAGGATTATTCCGAAATACCAACCCCAGGTTGAACAAAAGAAGCTGATGATGGCAAATTAGGCTCAGGCTTTTTCAGTTGGGAAAAGGGAAGAACCTGTGAAGTCTAACCAAGTTGGTGGTCTCCAATTCTTTTATAATGATATATCTAGTCCAAGTTTATATAATTACAGGGGGTACAATCCAAGCAACGGTGACTAAGAGCTATTCAGTGACTAGGTGAATCTAGAACATTACATTTGAAAAAAAAACATTAAAAAAATTGATAATTGTGCTTGCATGTTTTCCCCACAAAATGATCAACTCAGGACAGCACTATTACTATTGGTTGCACTGTGGTCAAGGACATGTCTCAGTGGTCCGTTGACAGTCTTCACTGTGCCAGGAGAGAATGGGAAATCAATAGGGCTGACCTGTCCAGATGAGTGTACTTATAGGCTGACTGAGGTCACAACCAGAAAAGATGGGGATCAGCAGAGTATACAGAAAACTTCAGCAATCCCAGAGGAGCATTCAACTAATCAGATAGTACATCAATGTCCAGTGCATTTAGGCCACACACAGCTTCATTTATCAGAAGTGAGGAAAGAGTTTTATTAGAAGTTGAAGCTGATTCAGATAGTTATCTTCCAACATGGCAAGTCTCATCGGCTTTATCAGCTGGATCCCATCCACTTTGTGAATAATTGCGTGTGTGTGCGAGTGTGTGCGTGTACATCTCTGTGTGTGTTTTTGTGGCTGCTGCTTCTGGACAATCAGCCCTACTATTGATCTCATTGTGGCTAAAGACACTCTATGTAGCCTGAAAGACTGGTTTACAAAGCAGTGACATTGATAGGGCCACACCGACGTGGATCTTTTTGTTCCTGCCTGTGTGTGGGAGTTGGACTTTGGTTGGGGGTGGGGGCAGTGCACTGAGCTGACCCACCCAGGAGAGCAAAGAGCCTCAAGTTTGGGGGGGGGGGGGCAGAGACGTGGTCCAATTGTGGTTTTAACCATATTTGACATTTTCGCTGTGTTTTGAACCCACTATAATGTATGTGACTCTGTCATTCCACTAAATCTCTTTTCTTACCTTAACATATAAATCGTGGAATATAGTAAGCCTAGTGCTATTAATACAAGTCACACGTGTTGTAATGACTCAAACTCACAGTGCAAACATACAGATGTTCACTCCGCAGTGCCTGAAGGATTCCATTCTCTTTGTGTACGCTGTAAGAAAGAGAAAGTCTGCTGGCGAGGCACAGGGCTGTCGTTGAAACACGGAGGTAACCAGCATGTTGCCACAGGAGGATCCGCCTCTGCATCTGGCCTTTATTTTGGTAGCTAAGGAGTTTCTAAACAGTACTGAATCAGAAAACGCTTTGTTGTTTCAGGCCCAGGTGGAGAGGATGTCTGCCTGTGCACTCTGTGTTTTCATCGCACTCTGATTTCTGCCCTCCCGGCATTCCATGCGGAACATATCACTGTCATTAGCCGGCACTTGCTTTTATTGTTTTTCTAAAGGAGTCCATTTTGATAGGATTAGCCGTAGTTGGAAGCCTTGTTATAGTAGACTTAGTTTACTAAATGCAGGGGCTGTATTGTGCTGTTGTGAAAGAGCGGCGGCCACCCAGGTTTCTGGAGATCCAGGGGATGACTCTGCAGCCAAGGCGTGACTGACGCTAACTCAGAGGAGAAGCAGCATAGCCAAGAGGCAAGTGGGTAATTGATTTGAAGCTTTGGTTACATCCCATGGAGATCTGAGCCAAATCAGTTGGACTTACTTGAGGCAATACTATTTGGAGGGATCGTGAGCAGTGTGGTTTCCTCAGTGTGAAGAGAGGTCACTGGGCACCGTGTATGACACGCTCAAATGTACAGCTTCACCATCTGTGACCTTCACCTCTTTCATCTTCCTCCAGCTCAGAAAGGGCCTGTTGCTGCCACCGCACCCAAAATGAATCCAGCATCGGTGTCATAGCAGGCTAAGCCAGGTCATTTCCACCAAAATGGAGGAATAAAAGGTTCTTCTGAACCCATCACCAAAGACATGTAAGAATTATGACAGCAATAAAATACAGTATCGATTACCCTAGCACTGAATGTTTCACGTTGAAATTATGGTGAATGCAAGTCTCAAAAATCAATTCCAAAAGCCGACAAGTCGCACAAAGGTTACAGGCTTGTGGCGACTACTGTGGTGGAGCGTTTGATTGCCATTCGGCTGTTTACAATGCTGGCATTTCCTTCAATGGCACACGGGGTGTCTCTGATTAGATCATAACACTGATCTGTTGTCCTGATTAGCATCGAATAGACTTTGATCACCATGTAAAATCAGATTACTGTGATAGCCCACCTTTGGATTAAGGCACGGCCCATGCTCATTGTGTTCTCCTGCTGGGAGGAGAGAAGGGGCTGTGGGCTGGCCCGGGATTAAGACTGATGCCTCCTTTGTATGCGGGATATACCACTTTATCAGGGAGGGCTGTGTCAAGTCACAGGGTCTGGCTCTGAGCAGGGGGAGCAGGCATCTCTTTCAAGGGGAGAACGGGCTTCTCTTTCAGGAGGAGCAGCCTTCCATGCCCCGCTCTCTCCTCTGGGCCCCGGCACTCTTTGTGGAAGCCCAGTGACCAGCAAGCTTCACCAGAGATGACACACCCCAGTCTGGCCTGTTTACCCAGGGAAATAATCGCTCACAGCTGAATAATAATGCCACCCCCTGACCAAGACTAATTGAATGGCGGCATGCCATGGAGGCTATTGGGCAGCTTTGCGCAGCGTCAGCCTCATCAATGGTGTGTTTGGCTGGCCAGCTCACAAAGATTGATCTCCAAGAGCAGCGCCCAGCATGGGACTGTGGAACACAAAAAGGACGAGTGGGAAAGTAGAACACATAATTAGCCATAAAAATGTCTCCTTGTGTCCCATGTGATGATTCGATAAGGCTTTAGGGTTGAGGAATTTTGGATTACCCTGTTGTGCTATTTGGACAAGTTGTCCTGCACCAGCATAGTCGTGAGGATATATAGGTGACCCTCCTAACCCTCTATAGACATCAAACTTTCATAAAGAATGACAGGCTATTCATAACTCCTGAAGCCTCTTACATTTCTCAGTTATGGCGTGAGACTTAAAGCTTAGAACCAGCTTTGCAATGAAATGTCCACCCCTAACCAATAAATGGGTCACTGATCTTGACATCTACCTCAGTGTGTTACCAAAATATGAATTAAATTCAATCTAAATCCCTCAAAAGAGGATTGCCATGCTGGTTCAGCACATTCCTGGGCTGAGAAAGCAGTATTCCGTCTTAAAATGGTCACTTAAGTTCAGTGCAACTGAATGGCGAGCTATGAATAATGTGAAAGAAAATAAATATTTTCTTACTGAGGCGTCATTGCTTTTAAAAATAGTGGAACATACCAAAAAAGTTTATTAAATAAATGTAAGCATAGAGTTATAGAAGCCTAATTGATTCCTGATGTTCTGAATATGAACTTGCGCCTTGTGAAATAACTGTCTAATGTAATACCTATAAATATTATGCATAATAAAAGGTCGGGGGTAGATATATAAATCTTTGATAAATTATACTTATGGATTAATTTAATTTCTAGAATAAAATTCTCCTTTGCCAGCACACGAAACAAGAACAATACGAAGACGTGGATGCTGCTGAAGTATGTTGCCATATCTCACGAATGGCTAAACACATGAACACGCCAGACCACACAAGAAAAACTGAATTGGTGATATCAAGGCTCCCATCTGCTGTCAGATCAATATTTTGTGCAATCCTCATAGGCCTGTCTGTTTACCCTAGGCATCTGTGCCTAGCATACCAACCCAGTGCAATGTTTGAGCATGTGACTGTGTAATAATGGCAGATAGGGGAACTAATAGCCACTGCAATATCTGTAGCTTGACCCAGTGTGCCTCTCCCTAATTGATCTATAGATTAACATCAGACACATCAGTCAGGGGTTAACCTTTTCTGTTGGCTGCACTGTCTTTGCTGTGGATTATCAGGCAATTGGAAGGCTGACAGCCGCTGCTGAGAAAAAAGACCAGCACCTATCTTTATTCAAAGAATTTTGTGAGAGCGATAAGAAGTCAAATTATGGGTGCTATTCAAAAAAGAGTCACTTTAAAATTTAGTACATAAAATGGAATAGTCCATAAAAATTTGGCAAAAATGTTTACACAAAAATGCATTTATCTAATTGGACATCTTGTGGTGTTACTTACAGAAGGCTCTACCGATGTCCTAGTGTAGTTTTGATGCAATTGTATTGTGCCTTAACAATGAAGTGTGAGCAATTGGAACACAATCAAAGTACTGTGTCTAGTTTAGTGAATGTATATATACAAGGTCACGGTTGAAAATTGCTTACCATAATGGCTGCCAAATTGCCTAACAACAATTACAATGCAATACTAAATGCAGACATCGACAGACCGTTCCTATGTGCAGACAGAACCCAGATCCACACACAAAGCGGTAAAATTTCTTTCTCTCTCCTAATCTCCTCCACCTATAGCGGTCTGTCACATATCCTGTCTCTCCAGAGTAGACGTACCAGAGCCCAGCACAGCTCAGCTGAGCACAGCACCAAACAGCCTGGCCCCTTGACTCCATGGCCCTATATGTACACTTGGTCCGGCTATGTAAACTTTGACATGTGTGTGTCAATCTCTCCGATATTTACCATGGGCTTTATCAGGCTGTGATTAGTTTTCAAAGCAAATTTGGAGGCAAAAAGAAAAACACCACTCTCCGTAGGTAAGCCAACACTGCGTGTGCCACTGTTGGGCACTGCATATTTACATGGGTCCTGCTTGTTTTGTTAAGGCTCATTCTGTAGGTACATGTCAGCCGAGGGCTGCTTGAAGAAGCAGGGGTTTATCAACAAGCAGTAAGGGTGCGTTCCACGCACACACACGCACCGCCCGCTGCGGCTGGCTCATGTTTTTTTAGTCTCGCCGCTGTTGCTCTTGGAGACGCACTGTAAATACTTTGTGTGGTGGACGTCAACCTGGGGACTCATTGTTTAGAATGCCTGTCATGATATCATCTGTACATTTGTCTAGACCAAAAATACACAAGTAACATTGAGAAGTTAAAATTTCACTTGTTTAAAATAAAATGTCCCTATAGTCAAACTAACAGATTTGATTGTTTTTTTTTTATAAGTTGCATTAGAAAAATGAAGGTGTACGACATAGCAACATTGAACTTGGTAGGATTATACAGTATTTGTAGACATTGGTCAATGATGGGTCCCAAGTGTTTGCCTCAAACAAATGGTCCCCCTAAGCGTGTACTCAGGCTAGAGTAAAGTTGACTGTGGTGAATGGAAGCAAGAGGAGAAGTCGGTTGTTCCTGTCAACACTGGATAAGGAAGAGAAACATTTGCTATGACATAGATAAAACAAAGACATGGCATGCGAATGCTGTTGAACCTTACAAAGTGGTTTGCTAGCACAAGTGGCCTGCCTCAGACCTCATTATATCATTTCAGTCAGACAAACTCACCCGTCTTAAACATTTATTAAATGGGAATACAATTCTGTTTGGCATGGTTGGGTCTGCTAAGTATTTTGAAGCTCCCTGCCGTAACATATCTGGGACAACGCACAGAGGCAGGGAGCCTGCCTTGATCCTCCATATGAACTGATGATCAGTTTACCTATTACTTGAGGTGGCAGTTAGGATCTAGTTGGGAGCATTTTACCATCACCTCATCTGACAAGCACAGAAACAAATTTTAACTTCAGGTAATTTAAGATACCTCCTCCTCCCTCGTTTACGTGGACATTTGATTGTGAACAGGTGTGTCAAGTGATAAGTGTGTTTTGCACTCGCAGTATGACGGCTTACGTCAGCAGCGCACAGACTTTGAGTTATCTGCCTGAACTTTTTCTGAAGCTCCATTGACCTTGAAAGGCAGTTTGTGAAGCCCTGTTAAACAACCTACTTAGAAGACCTACAAATGTGACCTTCAAAAAGAACAGTATATAAATAATTACTGTCTTATTACTGTGTAAAATGATTTGTTGATTTATTATATTTTGAGGATTATCTTCAGCAGGCTACAAACCCAAATGATCTTCTTTGTCTCGGTCTTCTTGTCTTGATGTCGTCTCTGGTGGTAAATCTAATCCAGAACAAACTGTACTTATCCACACAAAATCTACTAAGCAAGGAGCCAGATATTGTAAAAGTAATTATTGTTGAATTAGAACTTCCTTATCCTCAAGTTACCATTACCCTTCGTCCAATCAGGGTCTTTGGAGCACGCTGTCATAGTAACCCAGGGAATGCTTGGTCTCTGTTTAATAAACGTGGTTGGACCAGAGCGAGGATCCAGAGTATTGACCAGTCAGGCTGAGATTAAATGCTGGTGACATTTCCAAGGGGGGAATTTGCAATTTCCACAAATATGAGGCTGTCGGCAAGCCCAGCATGGCAGCACATAAAATCAATACAAATAACCTGAATCCCTAATACCTTGATCCATGTTAGTGGAGGGATGCATTACAACTAAGACACTGGGAAGTGGGAGACACAGCCCCACCGGCTCCCTCCTGATTCCTATCGACTGTCTCCAGGCCAAACACAGACGCAATAACAATTAGGTGGGCCACTGGGCCAATTCTCTCCCTCACACACCGACACACACTTCAGCAAGTAAGTACACACACGGAACATGGGAGTGAATGGAGTCACATCTCTAATGTTCAATGACACGCTGTTTTCTGGTTGTTGCAGAATTCCTTTTTTGTTTTGTTCAAAAACAATATCAAGACTACATTTGTCCACACATAACACAGCCCAAGCTTTAATTAAACAACATGATGGGCTCATGACACATTACAAAAACCCAGAATCAACACACCGGTTAATAATCAGACAGTGGAGGAGAAAAACTCTCATTAGGACCATGTTGGCCACACCTGTTGTGACTCACCATGGCGAACAAGATTACCTGGCTAAGCCCGGCTTTAGATGAAGAGAGAGTCTGAAAAGAAGACAGCTCCGCTCATTTATATCCTCCTTCTGTCTCTTTCAAGAGCCAAATATGGGAGGATTTGGTAGGTGTACTCCTCAGTACAGTTGCTACTTTAGGGAATGGCTGACGGTAGAATTTTGTTTGTGTTTTTTTCTTGTATTCTCTGGTAGTGCCTTTATAGGGGATGTGCAGGTGAGCCGGGGCAGGTGGCTCTTTTACTGCACGGAGAACAGTTGGCTCGCCTTCAAAGCAGCGGCCCATAAATGTCACACCATGTTGAGTCTGTATGGGGCAGGCACTTTTATGCAGTGATACCCCCGGAAGGAAGCGTTTTCCCCCCACACAGCTCCAAAAGCTGCAGCTAATTATGACCTCTTAAGGCTAACAAGTATGTTTGGGTTTTATGTACTTGACATATTTACATGTCTCAACTAATAAGAGAACACATCATGGTTGTCGGTGTGTCTGGAGGGTGAAGGGAGCTTTGTGGTGTCGGGCTGTTGCTGCCTGGTTACCTTTCCATGGAGGTGATAACGGAGCACCTGCTCCTCCTGCTTCCTGTGTGCCTCCAGGACAGGGCTAGCTCCTCCCAATGAGCCGTGTCCCCAGCAGGCAGCCAGGCCTGCAAACAGGTGGTGCTGGGGACATTGACCACGCTGCCTGTGTGGCCTCCACTCGGTGAGTCACCATGAGTCAGAGAGGGGCAGTGACACATTCACACAGTTTCTCCCTTTTCAATTACTGGCACACAATCAGCTCACTTTCGCTAGGGGAAACTGTTGAATGGCTTCCTTTCCCTAAATGATGATAAATGATGCATGCATATGCATATATATACTTGTGTTTGTGTGTGTGTGTGTGTGTGTGTGTGTGTGTGTGTCCGTCAGGGTGTGGGTGTCTGGTGGGCTCACATATTTGTCTGAATTGTTTCTTTTTCCTTCACCTGAAGTGGAGAAACCACTGATGGATGTGAGAAAGCTGAAGCCTGTCTCCAAAGCCCTTCTGTCAGGGGGTATTACTGCTCCCCGCTAGGATTGGAGGAGGGCTGGAATGCCGGTCTGCTGATATCTTAATCTGGTTCTTTTCAGGTGGAGGACTGCTGATGAAGTGGTCACATGGGCAGGGGGGTGGGGTCTGTAGGGTGACAGCCGACCCGTGACGTTAGGTGACAGGTAGGTCTAAGGGGACAGAACAGGACTGGACACCTCTCAACCCCTCACCCATCCATTTGGCTGTCTCCTCCCATACCTTTTCTGTGTTTTAAGAGTGTGAGTGTAGGGGGGAGGGGGGGGTGTTTGAAAGCCATGCCCAAGTTAGAGCAGCCATCATCATTACACTGAGAGGTTGGGCTGTGGCGGCGTAATGTGTGTGCTGAGTAACTCTGTCTGTTTGTAAGGCCCTCACCGGGAGTGTGTCCGCTGTTGACATTCCCCATTTAATATTGTTTGAATTTTTCATCAAGATCCCAAGCTCTGTTACAAGAGCCCTTTTGTTTCCCACGACTTGTTTGTACATTCTTTGTGTGTGTGTGTGTGTGTCTGTGTGTGTGTGTGTGTGTGTGTGTGTGTGTGTGTGTGAGTGAATGTGCCCTTGTGTCTGCATATGTACACACTCGATAGAAGTGTGTTTGTAGAAGAAAAAAGAAAGGCCGAAAGCTTTAAAAAATGGTTACATTTTTCCTCTGTGTGCACAATCTTTTTAAAAGCAGTGATTTATTTTCCGGAGTCACCAAAGTATTGTCCATCCTGGTAGGTTTGGTAAAGGTCTGTGTTGTTCTGGTACTTCTGGGGCCTGGACTGGACATCCAGTTGCAACTTTCCCTCTCCCCCTTCTCCAGCACCTTTTGTGCAGGGGTCCCTGACGCTGCCCTGAATGCAGGTCACCGCAGGTTACTGACAAAGCTCTGTGAAAGCTGGGGGTTTTGTGTGCGTGTCTGAAAGGAGCGATGTGCGCGGGTTCAAAATAACCTCCCTCCTGTCAATGCCGCACCATTAAAAACAGCTGGGCCGGGCTGCTGCCTCCATTCAGCCACGTGAAAGTTGATTCTCTCATTGTGCCGCTATCTTGTCACAGCTCCCCCTTTACTGCCCTCCTTTGTCTGCCGCTTTGTGCCGGCACCGTCATGGAGGCAAAGTTAGCCTCATAAAAGGAGTTCATTTTAGATTCACTGGCCTCCGATGAAGACTGGGAACATTCTCGTTTTGTGTCTTCATTCATAAATTGATGCTCACTCATGGGCCATTGTCAGCCCGTGTCAAAAGATTCTCTATGGAGCATTTCCTCCTCCTTTTCCCTGGACACGTTTCCACCATCCACCCACAAAGCTCATCTGTGTAGTCACACCTGAAGTTACTCTGTTATATACTACATGTGACCTTCTACTTAGCCATGTTCTGACTTCATATGCAACAATGGGATCTAATGGATGTGTTCTATCTCCCTAGGTGGCCAGATGATCTCTGTTGATTTTGTTTTCCTTGAGTTGACAGTTCTGGCACTTTTTTATCTTCAACCAGCGGGAGTACCTGAGCGTATTGGTACTGACACAGGTGAAGACATGCCAACCCATGCAGAGGGAGCTGTCATGGGTTAATATATCAGCCACAGAATGGCTAATGGCTGGGGAGGGTAGGCTTCTTTCTTTGGCACAGCCTGCTCCATTAGGCGTACTCAGGAAGCAATCATTCACCGTGCTTGTCATTTTTCACTGCCCCCTTGTATTCTCTCTCAATCCTTTTCTCTTTTTTTTGTCCTTATTTCTATCCAGCATGATCTCTCTTTGTCAGTGGCTTTTGATGATGCAAAACCTATACACACATCCAGATGCACACGCTTTGATATGAAGCTGTTAGCAGTAACACACACAGAAATCTATACTTGAAGTGGCCCTCTTATGCTATTCTCATATCTTCATGGTCTACATTCTGCCCTTCTATGTTTAGATTGCTCACGTGTCTCAGAATAATCAGGGATAAGTTAACACATTTTTTTAAGATAATAATAAAATAAATTAAAATAGCAATAGCAAATTGCAAAGACTGTGAAAAGGTAAAGTGACTGAAGTGGTGTTAGTTTGGTAAAAATACATACAAAGTGAGATGCACATTCTGAAATTGTTAAAGTTCTTTATTACACATAATTCATTTAACATTCATTTATAATGTGTTTGTCGTTTTCTAGTCTGAGAGCTTATACAGTTTTGCATATGGCTATGTGTACTTTCATGCAACCACAATACCTGTTTATAATTAAAAGTTAATAATAAGATAAAATAGGATATGGAAAGAAAACCAATAGTCTGGTCAATTACAGAG
Source organism: Galaxias brevipinnis (assembly GCA_036023535.2). Taxonomy (NCBI): domain Eukaryota; kingdom Metazoa; phylum Chordata; class Actinopteri; order Galaxiiformes; family Galaxiidae; genus Galaxias; species Galaxias brevipinnis. Next base: position 14,489 of record JAVQIZ010127593.1, on the reverse strand, counting down.
AATGAATCAGTTGGATGTTTACAGTAAGGTAATTTGGCAGTGAGCTCTTCTCTCGTGCTCATAACCGTCTCTCGTTTTTCCCCCAACTCCTCTCCCCGCACCCCCACACTCTGTTGTTCTTTTGTTCCAGCTCTCCCTCGATGTTTGAGGACAGACCAATCCTGCAGCTCTGCTGATGATAGAAGGGATTGGTCCTGTTCATTTTATGCGACAGGTGAACCGGCCCAGCTGCTACCTGGGTGTGAGCCAACCACCCTCTCAGCAGCTGCCATGCCTACATTTAACACACACACACACACACACACACACACACACACACACACACACACACACACAAGTATATATATGCACATGCATGCACACTAAAACACACACAACCTAAAAAATACAAACGTGCACTTCTGTCACATTAAATCTGAAAGGTGAACGTACCTGTAGAAAGCTGTGCCCTATATAGAATTATTTGTAACCCCATTCTGGACATCAGAACAATATTGTGTATCTTTGTTTACACCCTTTCTCTAGGCTGGGCTGTGAATCAACACAGTAATTGTTTATGCACCTTTGAGTAGGTCATACCATTCACCTTTGCATATGCTCATTTGCGACTCATTGGGAGGGGTCTAGTAGATTCGTAATGACTTAGCTAATTGAATGATGAGACTGCGGTCTGAAGTGAAGCGGTGAAAATTATGATTATGATTAATAGACTGTTTGAACAGTGCAAAAAAAGGCGTTCCATTAGGTGTAAGCAGGCCTGCGCTTTAGGTGATGCGTCTGTCGGTACGGCTGTCATGCGCTGGAGTTCAGGTGTGACAATGAGGTCTCCTCCCTACCCAACCCCTCACCAGCCCAGTCACCACTCTCCATTACCTGGCCAGACAGCCTTTGTCTTAGCTCTGGGTGGGAAAAGAATACACACTAATGGGTTAATAGGGCGACTGTCGCTGGAAAGGGAGAAAAGAGCGGTAGAGTATGCAGCTGACAGACAAGACAGAGGTTAAAGGTGGTGGCAGGGGAAGGGGACCTATCCTACCTGTCTACAACCTGCTGGCACTGGGCCGTGTATGTCTTAGACCTCTTGCTTTCTGACACATTGTCAAATTATATCATTGGAAAAATATTGTGGAGAGGCACAATAAGTATGCACCAGCTGTCAGTTATTGATTGTCAAATGGAGGCAATATATAACTGCTCTGTGGAATAGATCCTCTATTTAAAATGGACAAGGCCACAAACACGTTGCTGAATATTTATTTACTGTGGTACTAGATAATAAACGATAAATATCGAATGGTGGAAGCAACAACATCCAAATTAAAACAAACACCTACGGCATCAGAAACATAGATTCAGCTGCACCATTTTGAGACAAGTTTTATATACTTTAGAGGTCAAAGGGTGACCAATCTCTACTATAACCTAATCTCTTGAAAAAAAGAGGAATATTTTATTGGTGCTCTCTGGGGAGAACACAGAGGTCTGCAGGCCAGGAGATAGTGCTGGTCCACCTCCTAAAAGGGTGTTTGTGGATGGAGTTGTACCTGAGGTGACCCATGACTAACAGGGCTATCTGGCTGATCTGGGCACTGCCACATCTCCAACAAACTGTCATCAACAATTTTATCGCTCTTTGTAAAGAAAATAGGCTCCACTTTGAAATACCCAGAGTGTGCCTACTTGTTTGCAGCCTCTCGTGTGACACTTGAAACTGACGTTTTTATTTAGCAGTATACCGGATAAGGATTGCACATCTGATGTGACTAGTGATGGACTGTGTGGTATAAAAAAGAAAGCTCTGGGTTTAGATATAAATGTAGATTGTGTCATAAAATTAGCCCATCACAACAAGTTCTCTCGTCGTCTTACTATATAATAAAACATGTAATACGATATCCATGTCTTAATTACTAAATCTATAAAAGAAAGAACATACAATTGGCTGTGGGCCCTCTTTTCAAGTGGGCTATCACTCCTGTTTTTCCGTAGAATGGAATATTACTTTATTCTAGGTGTAGGCCTGTCAAAAGACAAGGGGTTAATGCAGTGCATTGCAGCTTAGAGCACACTTTGCTCTTTTCAGAATTTTCACATTGTACCCAGTAACATCAAAAGGTCCTTTCAATGTGGCGCTATGTTCAATGAGCTTTCATGTCTTACCTCATTACCGGAACAGTTTCTTTGATTGTGCTGAGGTTGGAGCTGAGTTGCGTCTGACAATGGGCTAGACGACTTTCCCTCTGGCACAATAGGAAGGCAACAAAGCTTTTGTCTCAAATCCCTCTCGAGATGCTGGGCCCCTGTGCTTCCCTCATCCCTGTGAATTACAGTAAGAATCCTAAAAGTGAGGATTTGTAACTCCTCTGATCTGACTCTGCGCACGGCCAGCAGCCAGTAAATCCCTGCCCGGATCCTGCAGAACAGGAGACGAGATGAGCTACTCAGAATAGATCTCCTCCTCTTCGATTTTCAGAGCCGTTTTCTACCAGGGAAAGCTGTAGGAGGTCTTACTTACTTCGCAAGGCAACATATTTCATGTGAGGCTACATGTAATGAAACACTTTAATGGAACATGCCAGTGTAAGGTTATTTACTGCACACTCGTATTTTATTTGTACATTTCTTTGTGTGTGCTTTTTTGTTTCTCATATTTCATGCCGGGACATCGATAATTTCTTCAATAATTTTTGGGGAAAGAGCCAAACAAACGCCTGAGTTATATCCAGAGTTTAAACACAGACGCAAACACTTTCTGACTCAGGAAATTGCACTCAAACATTCATCTCTCTGTGTCTCTCAATTTCTTTGCAGTTCAACTTGTCTCCTATCTCCCTTTACAGCTTAATTTCCTATTTGGTCGGTCAATGATGTTTGTTTTAAAACCTTTGTATCTTCTTTCCAGTAGTGATGAATGCTTTACAGGCCTCGATAATTACAATTTATGAACCCAAAGGCCTTCCAGAGGCAAATAAAAATATGGGAGTGATAAAAAAGCTGTCCTTGTGACCTAGGTCAGGTAGAAAATTAAAAATGAAATGAAGTGTGCTTGTTGTGTAGACTTTCCATGCCAGCAATATATTTTCCATTCAGAGCCCAGTGAATAAGATTGAGGTCTTTGTTCACGTTATCACCGACTGCTCATTTGTCTTACAGCCGGAAAGCCATGTTAAGATAACGCCATCCTATCATCTGATTGTGTTATCAAAGCCAAGCTACCCAGCAAAAGAACATTTCATGGAGAAGGGAAAGGTTAAGTGACTGAAAGGGTTTTTCTAGGTGAAAAAAAAACACTAAGTGAAATACACATTCAGCATTTGTTAAAGGGCTTTATTACACATAATTTATTTACTATTTACTGGTAGTCAACTGCTTGACTATTGATAGTTTACTTTTAGCATTATGTACATGTTCATGCAACCACAAAACCAGTTTATTCGTATTGCCCCATCCAGTCTTTATGAGTACAAGTGCAGCCCTCACACTGTTTGACACCAGGGTCAGTGAAATAGCCCCACTTGAGCTAAAAGACATTTGGTTTGGTTTGGAAAGTAAAAACCTCAAACACCATTAATGTGTTTGCTCTTCCACTACTCTCGACCACAGCAAATGCCATCACCTCAAAGAAGTGGTCCGCAGTCCACACTTTTATTTGTTTGTTTCTTTGGAGGGTGTGAGAAGTTGTGGAGCACGGCAGGGCGACATTGGACTTGGGGGATGTGGGGACTCTCCACAAGGGAGGCTTTGCAAAGAGAGCACTAGCGAACGAGCAACCATGGAACAAGGGGGGAAGGCGGAGACTCACTTAGCCCGGCATTGCTGCTCTTGTTTGTGGTTGTCCCTGACAGCGTCGGCGGCGCCAGTCCAAAGCACCTGTGTTTGCTCACTAGCTTTCCCCCAATCTGCTCTAAAAACGCTGCAAGGATGTCACATGGCCACCAGATAGCCCAGGCACCATGGGAATACAAAAGCCGGGCCTTTTAGAACAGTTAATCATTAACAGAGCCCTCTCATTTGTCCTCATTCAGTTTCGCCCTTCCATGGCCTGGGATATTTCATACATGAAGTCAGGTCATTGCGGTCGCCAGGTAAACTTTGAGGTTTATTTCTGTGAGGAGGTAGCCGTGCAGCAGGTTCCTTCAAATCCCTGGCACAGTGGTCTGTCCATACCTGTGGAAAATAAGGATGCCACAAAATAATTTAATCTCATTTTTGTCACTAAATGCATGTCTAAAAACATTGGCATGGTGGTTCTTTCAACTGTATGAATAGTACAAGACTTATTTATAATAAATGAATTTTAGAAAATACATTGTAAATATGTGTCTTTAGTAATTTATTGTTTTACACAGTTTCTTAGTATTATTCAAAAGGATAAAAAAACTGAACAATTCTGGTCCTGCATGATGTGACGGTCCCAGCGTGATGGATTAGGAGGTGCTAATCTAATTTCATTCCTGTTCTCACCAAGTGAAAGAAAAAGCAGGATGACTTTCACCTCTGTCAATGTTGGGCTTAGGACAGAAGTTGGGGGAGAACATTTCTTTCTCTCATGGTGTGTGAAAATGTTTTACCAATATTTTGCAACGGTTGTGTTTTGTCTCCCTCTCTCTCTCTCTCTCTCTCTCTCTCTCTCTCTCTCTTTCTCTCCTGGGTTGTGGAGCCGCATATAGAATAGTGTAATTCAGGTCAGGTAAAGCAGTCAACTGTATTTGCCAGACTTTTCAGCAGGACAAGGCACCATTACCAAAGGTGCACTGCATGTGTGATTAACGATAGATGTACGTTTTAGGATATTATTATTTACTAATTGTTTTGAAAACCTTTAATTTATTTATGGTGTACCATAATAGTTTAATTGATTTGTATGTAGGCAAGCGAGAACTGGAACAGTGGTCACTCTAGCAAAGGTAAACGTAAATTATTAACATAGCACTTTGCTCTCCAAGTAGAGGATAAGAGACAATGTAGGCTGTGTTTCACAGAAAAGAGTAAGGCTTCTACATCAATACGAATAGCTTGTTTTAGAAATTATTTAAATTTTCACAATAATTTTGCTGTCTTCCATGAAAAAGGTTGAACCTCCCATTCAGACTTAAACGATAATAATGGTCATCCTAACACCTTTGCTAAACCAAAATATTAATATCAAAAGATCAAAATTCAAAAACATAATTTTGTCGATGTGATCTTAAACCCTCCCAATAGGTGTGTTGTCTTCCACAGCGGTTTGTTTATTTTACCAAACCTGGCAACCGATGATAAGGGCCATTGTTGTCCTTTAAATTGTAATTTACCTATGCCTGGTGACAGCACACTTAGACTTTTCAAAACATCTTAATACATCAACACTATCTATGCAACACACAGGGTAAAAAGCTAAAATAAATACTGAAGTTCAGCTACATAGGGTTGAGAAAGATGTGCTGCATGGTTTAAACAAATGTTCCTCTTGCAAAGGGAAAGGTGGGTGATAGATAGCTTAGCAAACATATTTAACATACCTGGACGGTGCCATGGGCCGGTCAAAACCCATTACTGGGTGACTTTGTGGGTGTGTGTGTGTGTGTGTGTGTGTGTGTGTCTGTGATCAGAACCACTCCGGCTGGATTCTTCCCTCTGTTGTGCCACTGGAAATCCCCTCAGCAGAGAAGAGCTTGACAGGGGGAGCCTTCCTAAAGCCCTTCCTCTTGTTTATTTGATGTGTCGTTTTACTAGGATGCCTTCGATCGGTCCTCAGGGAGGCCGCATCTCAAAACTCTCAAATAGTCTGGGAGTTCCGATAAGCACCAGGCCTGAATTATTTTTTTAAAATGTCAATCCCTTGGCATTCTATTACCGACACAGTTGAAAATACTGTTGGGACAAACACCTGCTGATTTTGAACATGTATGTATGGATTTCAATCAAACATATCACCCACATATAACAAAATCTATAGAGACATAGAAGCAAAATATGTATTGTGGATTTTCTTGTCCCATTAAAAGAGTGCACTTTGAAGCGTGAGAGACAGGTCCATGGCAGCTCCCTGTGTGAGTAGTATGGCTACATGAACAACACCCAGGAATGTTTAGTTAACTTACCGGACACATTCAAGCATGCGTGTCAAAGGTGTTTACAGGGTGTTGACATTCACACATTGGGAGAGAGGTAATGTGAATGGTATTGGCAGGAGTACTTGTGCTGGGAGTGGGCCCAACAGAGCTAATGCAAAGAGGTACATAAACCACCAAATACTCTAACACAAATATAAGTGTAATTTCAGTAGAAGATACAATTCTGTGATAGCAAATGAGGTAAAATGCATGAAAGGCATTTTGGCCAAAATACAATACAAAGCTATGCCAAATGCATTAATTGCACAATCAAATTAGACACAATTATATTTCATCTTAAAATGTATTTCAAATAATTGAACAGGTCCTCATTAAACATTTGTACACTTTTTTTGTAGCATACTCATTATGATGCTATAATAATAAAAGCATTTTTAATAAATTGATAGGATAAAGCATTTTTTAAAAAGGTTATGTACTCTTTGATTGACGTAAACAATGGATTTTACAATGTTAAATGCCCACTAGTTAATATAACATATTGGTACAGGTCTAATGTGTTTATTAATTAAGGTTTCAAAATAAACTAGGATTAAATTAATACAGATTCTATTCAGGATACAACCAATTGTTTCAAATAAACTCTTTCAAAATATCTTGTCCTCATTCAAGATCTGAAACAAAATCAATAATTCATATGAATACTCATACTGACTTTCTTGTTTATCCAGACAGCAATGGTAACACCATTTGTAATATACAACATAGTTTAAGATTGAAATTATAGCTTTTGTATGCTTTATTTGTTTCTTAAAGATTTTTTTTTCCATGTGAATTTACAAGATAAAAAGGTACAAATTTGTGATCTATTGTGTGTAGATCAGAATTGAAATAGATTAAATGGTATCCGTTAAACATGTACAATGGAAAAAACAACATTTTCTTTAATAGTTTGTTCATACTTCGTTTAGATACACAATTTAGCTTTAAGCAGCAATGGTTGAATACATGACCTTTATTTTCAGGTAATCCTAAATTCAATCATACTTAGCTTCCCTTAATACTAAATGGATAACATTAATATAATTTGTAATAAATGGGTTGTCATCTCAGAAAATATTACATTGTGAAACCGTTTTTGTGTATTTAATTACTTGCTAAACACAGATATTTCTACTCTTAAAATAATTGTATGTCTTATATAGAAATAAAATAGTATTGACATTTTCCAGAAACCCTAAACATTTTTAAAAATTATGTTTTGCATTAGATTGCACCTTTTCATTACCATTAAAATACATTTCTGAGATTGTATTGTATGTTTTTAAGACACAATTAAAACAAATTGCTATTATACATCTCTTTTACATGTCAAATGTGTGTAATTATGTCAATACATAATTAAAGTTTAAAATTTTATAACAAAGAAAAATAGTACTTGTACTTCCTTTCATCCACCATTGCAACTCACTCCGCGTAACAGTACATTCAAATTTATCCGATCTTTATGTGTAAACCTGTCATGGAATAGACTCACTACAACGACATTGTCAAAGTCTATTGCGCAAGTGCATTTCCTTGTTTATCTTCAAGACACACTACTTTCTTTCTGCTTTGCCTCTACCTCATTAAGAATTAGCCTGACCACCCACTAGAAGCTATAGGGCTTGAATTGGATGACTGTAGCCTCTCAGCTTCATGGCAAGCTTAGAGATAACAAATCACCTGCACTGCCATACTGCATGTATGGTCAGATGAAGTAACCTTCCCTTTAAAAAAGAGTGCAACATGACAGGTTTCTGAAGGTTGGCAATCTTCAGGTAATTGATGGAGTTGTGTAAAGTTTGGATGACTCATTTGCTCTTTCTCCACACTTGAATGCTAGAAGACTGTATGTTGGAGTGAACCAAAAAAAAAAAAGTCGTCTCAACTCATAAATTACATGCTGTGGACAACCTTAAGCAGTGTTGAAATGCCTTGAACAGAGCTTTATTTCAGCCTAGGTGGAGCGTGACGCTGGGAGCAGTAACCCCCAAAGCAGCCAGGATCACCAGGCTAACAGAAGCTATTCATCCTGCCCACCATACCTGAGGTTTGACATACTGGCTAAACAGCAGAGGAGCTCCAAAAAGGACGACTTGAAAATGGCAGTCACTCTTCAAATTACCTTTTTGTTGTCTACGTCTTGTTGTGATATGGTATTTCAGTATCACATGTCAAACAACATCAGAGATTAGATACGGAGCAAATCTGCCACAAAAAAACTTCCGGTTTTCCATTAAAATTATATTTTTCGTCTGGGGAGAGCGATCACATTGAATGACTTTCCTGCCCTTATATCCCTTCCCTGTAATTGTGATTAGTATGGCATAATTATCCCAACTTCAAAGATGATCAAATTAGCCTCTATTATAATGGATAATCAGGTGTCTTCTCTTGGGCCTAGACAGAATGTCTTGGAGTCAGTAACTACCCATCATCCCCCAGCCTGACCACCCAGGGGGTCTGCGGCATTAGAGCCTGAATAGAGAGTGGTGTGTGTGTGTGTGTGTGTGTGTGTGTGTGTGTGTGTGTGCGTGTGTGTGTGTATATGTGTGTGTGTGCATGTGTGTGCATGTGTGTGAGTGTATTTGTAACCTGTATTTGTAGACCTGCATGTGTGTGCTATTACAACTTTTGTGTATTGGAGTCCCCATGACATTCCACAGATTTGTATATATATTTGTAAGCTATTTTTGTCTCAGCAGATTTCCAAAGTCAACCACAGTACTCCCCATTCCTACCAAACAAGCACTAACTGAGCATTGGGTCTAAATACACATTCCACTTGGAACTAGTCAATGTAAATGCAACCACAAATCCGCAAACCAAAACAAAAGAGGACAATCTGGATGTATTTCTTAAGCAGAGACCCTTCTTGGTTATTTGCGTACCCTTCTCATTTCAGATGGCACTGGGTCATATAATGCCCACATCCCAGTCCTCTCACAAGAGTCTCAAGCGAGGAAGTTGATCCATAGTCTTCAAAATAGGATGCCCTCTAGTTACTTTCAAATCCAAACAACAGTACTTTTCTAGAATCTAAGAAGATATTTTGCAACTGAAACATTGACACACGTTGCAAAAGCACTTGGGCATCATTACGATACCCTGTGCTTGACTTGTGCTGCCTCTTTCAAAGTGAGGAGAGGGGTCAGCCATTATCTCCCCCTCCCGACCCCCACCCGCTGTTTAATGGCGGAAAAAGGGATTCAATCCCTAAACGAGCGCACATGCTAAGGTGAAGTCAGATACATGGATGATAACCTATTCAATTAGACAACAACAACAACAGGACGGGCAGCATGTCGACTGATAAATGACCATACAGTACCGCTATACAATGGGCATTAGAAGTATAGGGCAGCTGGTGTCTTATCTGCCTGGGGAGAAGAAACCAGGCAACAAAGGGAGGCCTAGGACTAAGAAGCTTGATGCATGGGAAAGCCATGGGCCAGCCATTGTGGCTGCCCTTCTGCTGAGTAAATAGTCCAAACTGTTCATTCCCCATCTCCCATTCTCTGAGCGGTACATTGTTTGTGTCCTTGCATTTCATTCTGACTGGGGAAGATTGCTCTCAGGGCCAGTGAGCAAACAGTCCAGAAAAGAGCCGGCTATCTCCTGGCGTTCCCAGGAGAACTAGCATTTTTATTTCAGCTCCAAGCTGTCAAAGGATTGGAGAGTTTATGTCAGGATCCTGAATTAATTGCTTTAAGCCATGGGGCCGACGGCGTTTTTATCACCAAATGTTCGGCAAAATGTTTCGTAGCAATTATGCACGCCCCTGTCCTCACTCTGTAGGCTTTCATTCGCCAAACATTTGGTATTGGATACATAGAGAATGAATTTCTGCAACACCAATGATGCGTTTAGTTGTTGTGACAGCACAATGGTATGAATGGTGATGTGCCATAGCGCGGCTGTCAAGGATTTGTTGGAATGAGGGCAAACAGAAAACTTTTGTGTGTTTTTTTTTCTCCTCACGGTAGACCACGAGCCAGCATTGGCAGAAAATTGGGTGGGCCTGCAGATGCCCCAATAAATATAGCCAGTCGGACATTTGGTGGAACAGCCTGTTATGGCTTCCAAACCTTGGTCTGAACTGCTGAGCCTACCCTGGCACCTTCTGTGGTGTCATCCACAAATTCATCCCATGTCACCGCTTATTTTGTAACTATGCAATGTACAATGTATTCGGCAGTGCAACAAAGCCACACGCAAAAAGCTAGGAAGCTATTTGTTCAATAGTGCAGCTGTCAAACCATGTAAATATTGTCACTCTGTCATAATAACTTATGATCTATCGTTGACTTAATTCTGAACCCAACGCATAATGATAGAAACATGGACACAAATTAAACCACATTAGAGCCTAGATCCGAGATTAAAGATGAATATTCAAACCAAAATATCGAAACTTTCAATTGTCGTTTTGCAAAGTGCAAAATGTATTCTTTTTTTATCACTCTCAATGATACATCAACAATTTAAAATTGAGCCTTGACCCACTAAATAAACAAATCTCAGGTGAGCGTGCAGGCCTTCAAATTTGCATCTTTAAAAAATTTGCAATATTTCAAAATGACATATGCGTAATTTGGATAAGTAAGTAAATCACAACACCTTTCACCTGTCACAATAATTATTAAAAGGCTGCACTGGCCTCCCAAAACTATATCCTGATACAGTGTTCATCGTGCAATATGTTGGGAATGACTAATACTGTGTTTTGCATGTGAAAGCAGTCTTACCGGTAATTTGCATCCATGTAGTAACTCAACGGTCTCCATAATAATGACCACAAAGGGGACTGGGAGGAACTAGTCCCAACCAACGGCTACCATAACTGTAAACACATGAAAAACCATAATTGTAATAGGTTGATGAACTATAATCAGGGCTTTAGAAATTATGTGTTTGTATGTACGGATGTCTGTCCGAGAGTTTTTATGTTATTTGACAGTTAAAGATAACCATATCTCAGTGTGATAGATAAATCTGCCAGTTGACTTCTTAATCTGACAGGATATTAAAGGGCACTCAACACGATGGCAGTGTCAGCGCTGAGCAGACGTGGGTTGAATAGTGTGTATCAGGGGACTACTCTAGGAGGGAAATGTACAGCCCTTATCTTTCAGGGTAATCTGCTCAAGCACTTTGTAGACCCCTCCCAGCTTTCTACACCCTTCAGCGGAGCATTGGCCTCTGCGTGATAAATAGGACAGGCCATTTATACGGGATTAAATTGAGGATTAATTTGATTCAAGTCAGGGTATGGGAATTCATTATGGATCTGATTGTGGTGCTATACATGGAAGGAATTTAATTTTAATCCCCTGAGGGAAACGCTATTATGGCACAAGGAACATGTTAAAACAGAGGTCTAAAAGACAAGGAGGTTGTTGTTCCAAAATTGGATTCCCTTACTACACTCGTTTTGCCTTTCAGCAGGGCCTTTTGTTTCAGTTGATTATTTTCAATCAAATTAAGTGTGAAAATGTAATAAGGTATAACCAAGCCAAGCATATATAAATACGTATATATATATATATATATATATATATATATAGGTAGATAAACATGTATATAACATATACCGTTTATCATAAAGAAAGCGAGAGGGGAGAGAGAGGGAGGTTTGAGTGGTGTTGGAACCTATATTTCATGAATAAAGAATAATCTTAATTGTATGGTAGAAAGTTGACAGTTTGTTTGTAAGAGTAAGAGTAATAGTGTGTGTGAATGAGAGAGAGAGAGAGAGAGAGAGAGAGAAAGAGAGAGAGAGGGAGAGGGAGAGGGAGAGAGAGAGAGCTAGAGGCAGATAAATGTAGAGTTTTGGCTAGATTTGATAGGTTATAGCCTAGGCAGTTCAAGAAGTGTCCTCTGGACTCGTCATAGCCATAAAGGAGAACAAACATAGGCTTTTCACACAGATTTAACATCCACTCATATGGTATTAAAATGAGCACATTATTTGAATGTCAGTGATTCTCATGAATGTTGAAATGGCACATCTGTCGTTGGCCCCTGCGACAAGCTGTGCGGTGCAGAGTAAAGGTATTAAATTCAACTTCAAAGTAAATTACAGAATTCACCTCTGCAGAACACCCTCCTCGCATTTGGTAAATTGAACAAGACCCATAGTAAGATAGCCTATCACGCAGCACATGTCTGCATAGTGAACATATGCAGGACAAAATATTACGTAGTTTGTTATTCTGAGGACCACACTGGGGGCACACAGGCTTGTTTGCCTTTGCTGGAAGCGGAGATTGGTTTGGGGTTTAAATGAATCGCTGGCGCACCACATTTATAGGTTTCATTAACTTTTAATGAGTTGGGTGTCCTTCGCTGTGACTGGCTGCGGAGGCCCTGTCTTGGATTGGAGATAGCGGGGGGGGAAGGGAAGGATGTTGGCAGCTATGCCATGGACATGTGCTGGGGAATGGCTGTGCTGGGGAGAGAAGAGAAGGCGAAGGCAATATAAAATGGTGGGATGTGGTATGATTCCATGGTAGAAAATCTTTGCTATGAGAAGCAATTCATCTAAAATTGAGGTTTTCAAGGCTCATGGGGAATAAAAAAGAATAAGATCTAGGATCAATCGCACTGAACAGGAATCGCAATTGCATGGCGGGTTGACGTTTTGTTTCATGGTAGCTTTGACAACAAGGTAGAATTTCAGAGTCCCGCATTAAACCCACAGAGAAATGGCTTCGCGTGAAATGAGCAAAGAAACTCTATACACGCATAAATACACACGCTTTCACCCAATGTAATATAACTTCATATTTTTCCACCTTCCTAATCTCGATCCAATATAGTTTTTTGCTGCATGGCTGATCACGCATGCATTATCTTGCCATGGGGGTCGCTGTATGCTCTGGGGCTCCCCTGGAGAAGCTAATCTTCACCTCAAGCATACCTCTGCCCTTACTAACCCTTTTGAGATACTATGCCCGCCATCTCCCTGTCATCTCCTTCTGACAGGGATAAATAAAACAAAAACATCCCTTCTCCACTTGAAGTCATACTCTACAACTTTGCACCCACATTACCTATTTTCAAACATACAAGGTTGGTTATCTCGATGCCACAATAAGGGATTTACAGTGCAGTACTTTACATGGACAAACATTGACCGTCCATCCACTTTCCTGTAAACAATAGCTGTGGGGCTCTGAGAGGCACTCGTCCTACCCTGAATAGGTTGCCGTCAGGTCAGTGCTCGTCCCACCAGCTGCTGCCTCTGGGTAGTCAATGGACACTGTTGACTGGCTTCGCTCTCGCCCCATCTCTTGCTCTTACTCTTCCTCTGGACTGGGACAAGAGGACTCCCTCAGCTGCAAAGTCACACTCCTGTGCTAGAGGAGTCGGGGCACATCGCAGTCACCAGCCGCATTCTCGCTATGTCTGTCTTCCATCTCGCCTCTTCCTGTTTCCCTACCGGAAGCTTCCATATGCCTCACTCTTAGTAAGAAATCAATGGCTTGAATAAATTTGGTGTACTAGATTTAGTACATAAAGGAAATATTCATAATGTTATGGTGGATAGTTATCAGAGAATAATAGAAAGAGGATTTGCAAAAGTTAAGAGGAACCAAGTAAAGTAAAGATGTATAGGAGCAGATGTGTGTGACGTGTGTGGATATGTTTGGATGTGTATGCCTGTTTGTGTGTGTGTGTTTGTGTCTGTGTAGACAGAGTAAGAGAGAGACTGACACAGAGAGAGTGAAATAAGGAGAGAGAGCATGAGAGAGAGCGATAGAGTAGGAGAGGGGAGAGGGAGAGAGCCATGTGGCACACGACATGAGTCTGTAAATCCCTGATTGTTATCTGTGAGGTTGGGGTACTTCAGGATACCAACAGATAAGCACATATCCCTTCCCGTCTTAAAAATCAAACCTCTAAACTCATTCTGACAAATAATGTTTTCAGCATACGCTATACTGTGTTGTAACTCCCTTACAGCACCGCCATGAAACACTTTTTAATACAGCTGAATGACAACAATTTAGGCCTAAAGAAAGGGACACTAAAAAGTAATTTTATACTGGCACTAGAAAGCTTTCTATACATTTAAATTGAGCTACCCATTGGCACAAATCAGTCAGTTCCAGTCCAACGAATCTTTCCTATTTTAGTTAGAAAATGTGTTCTGTGCTACACTATCAGAGCAATAGAAACATGTCACCTAATATTCTATCGGAAATTTGTGTTGATTCCAAAAAGGGACATACAATGTGGAAATGAGTGTCACTGTCTCTGATGAGATGCTGACAACAAGCGAGAAATACATCTAAAAAGCGATGGTACCATGGTTCAATTTATCTAAAATGACCTAAATCCAAATCCTTATAATAGTAAATACATTTAGGATTATTAAGTATCTAT
>JAVQIZ010127561.1:0-16861 GCA_036023535.2 Galaxias brevipinnis | reverse complement strand
TGTGCTGCATCTGACGATGCATCACATAATAATAATAATATGACTTTCCGGTAACAGTATGTGCTGCATCTGACAATGCATCACATAATAATAATATGACTTTCCGGTAACAGTATGTGCTGCATCTGACGATGCATCACATAATTATTGTAAAAGATTACATATTTTCAGAATACTATGCTCATTGAGACAAAAAGCTGAAGTTCATTGGTGAAATGTAATGTATTTTCAACATGTTAACGTATTGTATTTTTTTTTAAATGTTGCACTATATGTAGTCATCTTTAAATCTTATGGGTATATATATGACAGATATGAATTCAATATGTACAAGTTAAGCTGGTCTATTTCAATTAGTCTATGAGTAACAGACAAATGCAAAAAGTGTTGCCTTCCTCAGTCTCCCCTACGCCCTCGTAAGTGCAACTTTCGTTTTAAGGCTTCTGGCAATCTTACAAGTAGATAGCGCTGCAGACATTAAATCAGCAGTAGTCCACTGTCTTCTGTGTAAATGCTTGTTTAATACTGATAGTTTGACCATTTAAATAGATTTTAAATAATCTTAATGAAACTGTTATCTGCCAGTCTCTGCATTTTAACATGGAAACGGTCTATTCCAACAAAAACAATTAAAGCAATCATAAAAATAAAAAAAAGTAGTTACTTTTGCAGCTCAGCAAGCTATAATTTATTCTGCCTGTCCTTGGCTTTGGTTTCAGCGACGCACACTTCAGCCAGCTAACGTCTACTTGGTCAGAATTGTTTGTAACTTAAAACAATAAAAATGAATTCACATACATTACGCAGTATATCTTACACAATGTTATTGTTCGGTTGTGGGGCGCTGAACACAAGTGTTAACCCCAACAAACCACTGTTAGCTTACTGTTCTCTCCCACAATGTATCGAGAAGCTGGCCAGAAGCTTGCACGGCTCCAACATGGCAAAGCACGCAGCGTGAGGTGTCTTTAATAAGGTTGACGTAAATAATGACTATGATAATGAATTCTAGCTAGCACATTACACTTAAAAAGATGACAAATGCATGCCGATAGTCTGTCAGACATTCACTCAACAGTAGCCTACTGTCTTCAGTGTAAAGCCAAGGCTTGTTTAATAGGCTACTGGTTTTACCATTTTAATACGTTCTGAATGAAACTGCTGCATGCCTGTTTGCCCACAATACTAGTCTTCATGTTCAACCAGTTTCTTAATTTTGACATTGGTATGTAAATGTTACATTTGGCGTTTCAGATCATGCTACGTTACGGCTCTACATAAAACGAATAAAGAAGTTCGTTTGGCAACACGCTATATAACCCAAATGGTGCTTTTGAAACTGTCATACTACTAGTTACTAGGTTATCAACCCACACTTTTAGCTAGTCTTAATAAAGTTTTAGACTCCATGGATATTAAGTTAACTCCTTATCTAAATTATGATGGCTAGCGGCGCTGCTGTTGAATGCAGTCCAATTCAAGTCACCAGAATTATCTTTGAACGTTAAACAAATTCAACTTAACTCTCATTCACTACCCAGTGTCATGTTATGGGGTTTACGCCAAATGCCGATGGAATCTGGAGTTACGATGAACTTGCTTGATGTAGAGCTACGGAGAGTCCATCGTACATGTATAGTGCACGAACATAGTAGACATAATTTTATGAAAAAATAAATGACCTCTATCAATTTACCTTTGTATGCTCCTCCAATGGAGAGATGTTGCCAAGCCATGAGGTGGAGTGTGAGGCTAGAGGTGGAGTGTGTTTATGTTCCCTCACCATACCCCAATCAGCCACAAAGTTAAAACCACCTGTCTAATATTGTGTAGGTCCTTCTCGTGCCGCCAGAACAGCTCTGACCCGTTGAGGCATGGCCTCCACAAGACCTCTGAAGGTGTCCTGTGGTATATGGCATCAAAATGTTAGCAGCAGATCGTTTAAGGTCTGTAAGTTGTGAGGTGGGGCCTCCAAGAATCGAACCAGTTGTTCCAGCACATTCAAGAGATTTGATCAATTTGGAGAAATCTGGGGACTTTGGAGGCCACGTCAACGCCTTGGACTCCTACTCATGTTCCTCAAACCATTCCTGAAGAATTTTTGCAGTGCAGCGGGGCGCATTATCATCCTGAAAGAGGCCACTGCCATCATGGAGAACTGTTGCCATGAAGGGGTGTACTTGGTCTGCAACAATGTTTAGGTAGGTGGTACGTGCCAAAGTAACATTTACATGAATGCCAAGATACAAGGTTTCCCAGCAGAACATTTCAGCAGAGCATTTTCAGCAATTTGTGCTACGGTCGCTCTTCTGTGGGATCGGATCGGACCAGACAGGCTAGCCTTCACTCCCCACACGCATCAATGAGCCTTGGGCACCCATGACCCTGTCGCTGGTTCACTGGTTGTCCTTCCTTGAACCACCTTGGGTAGATAATAACCACTGCATACCTGGAACATCCCACAAGACCTGCAGTTTTAGAGATTCTCTGACCGAGTCGTCTAGCCATCACAATTTGGCCCTTGTCAAAGTCGCTCAGATCCTTACGCTTGCCCATTTTTCCTGCTTCCAACATATCAACTTCAAGAACTGGCTGTTCACTTACTGCCTAACATATCCCCACCCCTCGACAGGTGCCATTGTAACAAGTTGATCAATGTTATTCACCTCACCTGTGAGTCATTTGAATGTTTTGACTGAAGCTTTCTGTTCCCTGAATCTTATGTTCCCTCAAGCCTAACTCTACTAGAGTTGATGACTATCAATCCACAAAAGCAATATATGTTGTCATGTCACATATTTCGTATTTATACGTTATTAGAAAAACTGAACACTATTTTTTACATTTAATGTAATAAAAAATTACTTGAAAACAACAATATCATGATGACTTCACACTGAATGTCAACTCTGTCATTGGCCCGTCACTACCTTCGACTGTAAATCTGATGGTGGTGGCACTGATGGTGTTTACACATTAGGCATTTCTTTCACAAAACAAATGGAGTTCATTTAGCCATTTCATTTTTTCTGTTGATGCTAGATGCCGATAGAACCTACTTCAGGAGAATAAAATGATCTAAACATTTCAAATAATTTCCTCAGAAATTGGAAGAGGGTGTTGGCGTATCATGGTTGTGACACAGGACATATTAACATTAAGATTTAAAATATTCTAAAACTATAAAAATGACCAGACCATGTCTGACATTGATTCACTCTGCAGAGCTGGACTGTGGCAAGGGGTCCTTCAGAGTAACAGCTGCCCCTATTACCGCCTGATTTTATTATTTTAATGAATGTCTGATGGTGTTGACAAAAAGTGGGGACACAACTTTGAAACCTTATAATAGATGTAATTTATATAGCGCTTTTACAGGTGCTCAAAGAAAACACTATGTGTCATAGAAAAAACACCTTGCTCTGATGAGATATTATCAAGTGTTGCTTTTGATTAAATAAGCTGTCTAATCATTAAATAAAACATTTTGCCATTTTATTGCATATGAATGATTGAACCCCTCCGCATGGACACATTGTTTTAGATGTAGTGAGAAGACAAAAAGTGTCTGATTTTACATATTAATGATAAATTGAAATTGAAGGGGATAATTGTGTTAAATGCATTCTATTATTAATCCCTCACAACATCTGCAATTTAATTTTTTTTTCATTTTTAAACCTAACCGCAGTTACAATTGCTGGACGTGTTTTGTCCCATGTCTCAAGAATCAAACAGAACAGGGAATCCACCACGCAGCAAAGGAAATGAATGAAGAAAACACAGGAGAACTGGAACTTAAATACCCTGTCCATAGGGGACAGGTGAAACCAATAATCCCTTTTCAGACAGGCGGTTACGTCCTCTCCGGGCCATGACAATAGAACAGGGTGGTCAAGAAGCATGAACCCTATCCTATATACAGTTTAGACTATAAGTCAATAATATCGGTTTACATCATGAATTAGGTCTCAGCAGCAGTTGACAGCTTCACAGTCAGGTCCTTGCCTGATCACATGCAAACTCAATTTATGTACAAATTAAATCTATCAATAGTATGATGTACACTCTTGACAAGTTCTTTACGATTAGATGGATGCAGTTATACAGTTATAGAGGATAAAAATGTACTTACACGATTTATTTTAACAACTTCTCGTAGCCTACATGTGGTGCACTCCTGAAAACGTCACGGAAAACAAACGAGATAGAAAAGTCAAGAGAATGACTGAACAAACATACAATGTAATACTATTATCTTTCCTGAGCAACAATTCTGGGCTGCCAACTTTTCCGAAAACCTTCGCCTGAGAGATGACTGTAGTTGTGCGCGCACGCAATTCTTTCTGAAGCACTAGCCGTCACCACACACGGCAGGCATGTATTTGTTTTTGTACTTGAAGAAACATGACAGTTTACAGCCATTTCACCAATTTCATAACTTCAAATCATTACCCATAATCAAACATTTTTATAAAATAAACATAGAAATAAAAACAGGGCAGCACGGTGACTCAGTGGGTAGCACTGTTGCCTCACAGCAAGAAGGTCCTGAGTTCAACCCCCACCTGGCCCAAGGGTCTTTCTGTGTGGAGTTAGCGTGTTCTCCCCGTGTTTGCGTGGGTTTCCTCCAACAGTCCAAAAACATGCAGGTTAATTGGTGACTCTAAATTGTGCGTATGTGTGAGCTGTTGTTTGTCCCTGTGTTGGCCCTGTGATAGACTGGCGACCTGTCCAGGGTGTACCCCGCCTCTCGCCCTGTGTCGGCTGGGATAGGCTCCAGCGACCCTGCATTGGATAAGCGGTATAGCTAATGGATGGATAGAAAGAAAAACTTTCCCAAATTGGATAGCCGCTTTGCAGAAGTAATTAAAATAGAGCACTGTCCGACAGTTTTAGTTTTAGCTTCGGATTCTGCAATGGCTGGTGGCGCGTAGGCGCCATTTTATAGTTTTTTCAGTGGTCTGCAAAAGCGGCTTGTCCTTCCCCAAAGAAAATGTGTGAATGCATAGTGAGAAATAGGCTATGAGCTGTGGTGTGAGCGTTTGAAAAGGGCCATTTGCGCGAGTCTCACATTATTTGGTAGCACTGGAATAGAACAACAAAAATGTGAAGTCTAGCAAGATTATCGGCCACGTCTCTTCATCTTCCGCAGAGCTGTTTTCTCGCTGTCTCTGGTCGTAGCAGTCTGACCGGAGACAAGAGAAAAGTTCCAACTAACATGCACGCGCACCGCAGCGGTAGTCGTGCCAATGCACTCAAATGGCGCAAGGTGTCATATCTACCTCATTGATTATGTTGAAATGTTTTCATATGTTGCAGCAGATGCACATTAGATTATTCACTAAATACAATTAGTCTTTTTATTATTGGTTACTGAGGTCTTCTAGGCTAAATGAAATAAACGCTAAATGATAAAGTAGTATTGCCAGGCAATACTGGCTGCCGGCGGCGGCCATGAAAGGCACAGATTCAAATTGAATGGCAATGATTTTATTAAATTAGGAAATCAACTTTCATGACTTCAGTCTTTTTATGTACACTGGTCTACTATACACATAACTTTAAAAATAAATATTAAATCAATTCAGTTCATATATAGAGCATGTTTAATATATTTGATTACGCTTTTCATCCTACAAAAGCATACAACTTTGCTCCAAACACAAAAACGAATGATAAATCTCGGGAGCTACCAAAACAAAACATGATATCTAAAAAAAAAAAAAAATACATATAGCCTACGTATTACGGCTGTCATGATTAGGGCTGGCGATTAAAAAATTGTATTGTGATTAATCATAATGGTTAATCGTGAGTAATCGCAAATTAATGCACATTTTTTATCTAGGCTAATCAACATTGACCAAACATTTGAAATATTTCATGACTTTGATGCTCTTACTTATCAACATGGGAGCAGACAATATATGCTGGCTTTAAGCAAATGTATTTTTGTGGAAATCAATTACCTACATAGAACAAATATTGCCCAGAAACCCTCACTCACAGTACTGCTTTTAACATAAAATATGTGCAGACCATGTATGCTAAACTCAAGCTTGCTAAATTTAAGTATCTCACACAATGTAGCGTGTTCACTGTCCAACCTTTTTTTTAAACATTAAAGCAAAACAGACTGAAACGATCAAAATGATTTACGAAATCACTTCATCTCGACGATTTTAAGCCCACGCACAGAACAGCCTTAACCAACATTGTTTACAAATTGTGGGCTCGAGGAAGCGTTCAACTAACTGCATGCCGAAACAACTTAAATTTCTGTGTTCTGGCTAAAACACCGCGTTCATTGTATAACAGGTACATTCGTCGGCTAAATGTTCCATTACTTCAGCATCAAAGCTCATTTACACTTCTTAAGAAAACCAGAATGTTGTGTCCAACCTGAGTCAGTCACAGGGGGGAATACAAAGGCTCGCAGGCAAGATGCTACGGAACAGTCTGCACTCGCTGTGTTCAGCTAGCAAATGGTACGGTGGCCCTGAGAGGCCAACGCACTGCAACTTCGGAAAACACATGGAAATAGACAAAACACAAGCAAATTAAGATAACATCTACAACAATTTGACAACACATGCGCAGCATTTAGAAAACACCTGCAAATTCTAACATTACACACTATTTGCAGGTGTTTTCTTAAGTTGCAGTGTGTTTGGCCTCTCAGGGCCACCGTAAAATAGTATTAAAAATTATATTTTCCGGTAGTAACTGAACTTAATCGACAGTACCTGCAAATAACTTTGGTGTTGTCGACAGACCCATTTGGCAGGGTTTGAAGCTGAACTTGAAATTGAAAATGAAAAATAACATTTTCTTTATCCATTGCTTGCTGGTTGCTGTCCAATTTAATATTACTGTTGGTTGCGTAAACAAAGAGAAAATTTGTGGTGTTAAAAAGAATTTGCGTTAACGCGTTAATATCATGTTAACTTTGACAGCCCTATAATATAGGCTATATATGGGTTGTGTGTGTGTGACAAATAACATTTCTAAAATGCACAATATAAGCCAATTATATGTGAATATTAAACCCCAAAAAAAATCTCAGAACAGTGGTTCATTTATTAACTTGACAAAATTTCAGCTTGAAACTTGTGATTTTTTGCTTTGCCAGTACTAGGGCTTCCTCTGTTCAACAATCAGACAAGGTTTACCCATAATTTTAAAGTTCCTTATTGTCTAATTAAGCTACATAAAAATAGTAGTTTACAACTAATTACTACATCATTATAAATGCTGCATCATTAACAAGGGAAGCAAAAAATGGGGAAAAGGGACATCAAAGTAAGTAAATATTATGCGACCGCTGAACATTTTAGGTTTAATGACATTCCATTGATTTCTTTTAAAATGTTCAGATTTGTATCACAGCCTAAAATGGTGGAGGTATGTTATGGGGGTACTCTGCTGCTCTAAGACAACTAACTGTATTAAAATGGCAATTCAATTGGTGTTTTATCATAGAATTATATAGGACAAAATCAAAGTGCATTGCTTATCTTTATTAAGATCCATTTAAGTTCAAGTAAGTTAAAATAGTTAAGTACTTGGTTGTAGTGTTGGATCATACAGTTGCCATAACCTAAAGATGCATGGCCCAACTACTCATATTACTTGCCCCTTTACAGAGAAAGATTCATAAACAAAAAATAAAAAAAAGATTCTCCTCACAAGGACTTCACGTAAATTAAATGTTAAGAAATATTTTAAAGAACACTTTTGAGTAATGCCAGATGAAGCATTTCAGCCAAGCCTACAGTAACATGCACCACAGTAAATATCTCACTTAAACATACATGGTTTTTCAGCAATTAAGCTGTGTGTGCTTTGATAAATTAATTGTCATTAATCATAAGTGGTATAACTTTTACTTTACATTTATCTATAGCTGTAGCATTTGACAGTTAATGCTCCTCCTTGTCTCTGCTTTTTCTCTCCTTCTCATCCTGCAGTGCGGTGCCCAGTTTCTTAATAAGGACTGAGAGGACCTTATCTAGCGGGTCCATCACTCCTCTCTGTAGCCATTTTGGAATTGTAGTCCTTGCATGGTGAAAGCCCAGTTTTTGCAGGATGTAGTCCACGCCAACTGGGTCGATCTTCCTTCCTGTCCAAGAGATAAGTCTAAGGAAAGGCATCACAGTTATTTATGTTCATAATAAGAGTGTAGCTTTTTTTTATAAACCCACTGATATCATTATGATCATATCATAATCATTGATTTCTCAATGTTTGTATGTGATGTTGACATTAGGCGTGCAATGTATTTCCAGAATGGACAAAACCGTTCGGTTCACACATCAAGCAAGGATAAATTGGTTCCTAACAGAAACCAAGTTGTACATTTAGGGATTTAATCTTGCTAGCCCTTTCACCAGACTACGTTTTAGCAATACATGTGACTGTGCAGGAGGAACTGCAACCCTCACAAATACATTCTATCAGAATCAGGCTAGTATGTAAATCAACTGATGACAGACAAAATTGAAGGGAATCAAAGGGAAATGGTGAGTGGAGGAAACAAATCAAAGTGGCGCGTGGGCACATTTTATAGTCGGCGTTGACAATGCATATCAATAAAAACACGACTATCTGTAAGCACTGCCTGCACCCAGACATATACCTGGCCAGCTCGAGGAACGTTCGGTTGGTACAGAACATTTTCCTTTCAGTAAACTTTCCATACCAGTTGAGACAGACAAAAATAATAATTCAGAAAGATTGGCTGCCCAATCTTATTAGTTATCGATTCTAGATTTTGCCACTTGGTTACCAAGCCTGCACCGCGTCAAAGTGTCCCTTCCTGTACTATGTACTTACGTAACAAAGTAATTCTCAAGCTCTATGAAATGACATGTAGGGCAATTGTAAATGTGCACAACAGATTGTTGGACCTCCAAGAGAACAGAAAGTAGCATGACAATGATAGCCCACAATATTTTCAACTGTGAGATTAAAAGTGCAGTGCTACGAACACACCCCGTGTGAGAACTACACAAGCACAAATCTGCCTATACTGTAGCTTATATTTCAGATATGTTTGCTTGTTTAAATTAGTAAGTCGAACCTTTTAATTTGAAAGAGCATTAGTTTATTTATAATATGAGACCAAATCAACAAAGTCTAAATTATGCAAAATAAAGACAGAACGTTGGAAATGGCCATGGTATTTAAAATGTAATCTTCTCTAGCCTCATGAAAAATTCCTGAATCAGAGTCGCCCCACCTGCCTCTATTCGAATACACGCCCAGCCCCCGCCCCCCTCCTCTGCCACCGCGCATATTTGCTCATCTTTGACTCCGCCTAAACATAGAAACTGTTCTTTTTTGGTTTTACTAATGTATGTTACATAATAGCAAGAAGTAATGTTGTTGTAATTCAGCCATACATGTTCGAACCTGTAACCTATTCAGAGGTGGAAGAAGAGCACATTGGACATGGTCGCGTACAAGTGGATATATCACTATGGTCTTGTATTTTTAAATTTAATGGGCTTTGAAAGTTTCAGGAAACACCCCGCCCATGAACAGGATTGGTTACTAAAATTTGTGACGTCACAAATCTGGCTTGTCTGAACTCGCCCGTTTGAGACTGTCCTTGGTGCACTGCAGGTTCAAAGCAGAAATGCTCAATGGCATTGGCTGCTTATTTTGCACCTGATATGTCTTGTAGCACATGGAAAACACCACAAGGACATGTTAACGTTACAAACTTGATTTTCACTAGAGTGGGTCTCTAAAGCCACTATAGGCTTTATAAGGGTCTCTAAAGCCAATATAGGCTTTATAAGCCACGTATTATCAATACATTTCTTCTGATAGCACTTTGTAATGTTTATGGGAGAACTAAAAAATTGCGGTTCCAATCAGTCCTCTTGAAGTCTCAATATTTAACACTCACTTTGTCTGCCACCAGATGCGAAACTATGACGAATTGCTTTATGGCATAAGGAAGTGCATCACTAAATCAGGAAGAGATGCCCATACTTGGAGTATAATCGCTGATCACGCTAGCGATAAGCAGTATCCATGAGCATCCTGCATGTAATCTTTGCAAGAGTTAGGGAAAATAATTGCACCAAGCAAACGGTAGGGGTCGCCTCCTACAGAGAAACTGCCTCTAGTAACTTTTACGATAATAAATGCAATACGAAAAACGAATAAAATGGTAATAATTTAATTACAGAGATGGCGATGGGATGTTAAAATTGGTTGCTATGGCGGACGTTGTAAGGAGAGGACGCTGGCGTCCTTTGTTCACCGCTTCTCCTCAGCATTTTTGTCAGATTTATCAGTGTAATTTTGTTTTGTTTTGTTACATTTGTGCTGGTTGTGTTGGTTGTAGTGTGTTTTGTTTTCAGCTGTGAAGGTTTTGTTTTCCTCGCTATTTTAACACTAAGGGACACTTATCACCGGTAAGCCGGTGTTGTTGGCAAGGAACTGTTTTTGTGGTTGCTAGGCTAACAGGCTCATTAGCTAACAGGCTGGCCTTGGATTTCACTACAATGTACAACGGTCTCACACGGACAGGCATGGCACAGGAGTGCCCCTTCTCTCAGCTGTACAGCTTTGGTGGCTACAACACTCCGAACTACAGCGAGTTTTGGATTTCTTCGCCGGCCCAGCTGCATCTGCAGAGTTCCCTGACGATTGTTGTTCCCTGGGTCGGAGCTCTCCATCCCCTCTGTTATGACAAAAAAGTGCATCTGAAGCTGACGCAGTTCCTAATGTCTCTGCGATTACCGGGTGTTTGGTGCTGCTGGGCCGTCTGTAGATTGCCCTCCCAGACCCTCTGAGGATGCCTCAGACTATATCCACTTTTAAATCAGGCCTAAAAACTTTTCTATTTGAGAAAGCCTTCTGCTAAATTGTTTTAATATTCTACAACATTCAAAAAGCTGACAAGGTATTTGTTGTTTTATACCTTTTACCCTTGTAATCTTGGGATGTTCATCAATTTCCTCCGCCTCAATGTCTCTGTCCTATGTTTATTGCATCCTAAATTGTATATTCTGCTGTTTTTACTGTATGTATTGTGCGGTGACTATGGATGTTTATAAAGGCGTCTATAAATGAAATGTATTATTATTACATTATCACGTCTGACGCATCACAAATTTTAATCGCAAAGTCATATTATTATTATTAGGTCTATTTTTGGTGCCTTATCTAAGCCCACAGTTTAGAACGAATCGACTCCATTCCAGTGCCCACATGTCTTGGGTATTGCAGTCTATTGCGCTTACATACAGCTAAGTGATCGGTTCATGTATTATGTTTTTAATTATTATTTTAATCGGTTTAAGGCCCCATTAAAATGAATGGGGAGAGGGTTTTGACTGGGAGAGAGATTTCACGGGCATATACCACCATCTACCGTTGATGTTATGTAATTGCAAGTTGTTACGTTAGTAGGCTATACTGACTGTCTAGCTTGTTAACTGCATGAATGAATGATTCCTTCCGGTTATTATGTGATTGCCTCGTAAGACGCAATCATATACTGTTATCCTTAAGTTTTATTATTATTAGCCCCATTTTTCGGCACCTAACTAAGGTGCATTTCGCTTCCATTGCAACTCCAAAATGTCCGTTGGAATGCCACGGACTGCGCTTGTACACAGCTAATTAATCTGTCCACTGGTTATTTTTTAATTGCCTCTTTTACACACTTAATTTGCCCACAAACAATGAATGGGAAGAGGGTAAGACTTGACGGCAGCTGGAATGAAGGACCAAGATGAATCATACCTTTGTGTATACTGTCATCTAGTGACCAATAAAATGTATACATGTAAATATGTTTGTCCACATTTTATGTCGGTCACTAGATGGCATTATACACAAGGGTATGATGGCAGTATATACAAGGGTATGATTCATCTTGGTCCTTCATTAGGGGTGTCAGAAGTGGGATAGCTAACTCATAAATAACAGAAACACCGCGCCAACAGTTCAGGACATCTGTACAAATGTGCCTGTGAGTATATGTGACGGCGTCACCGTATCCCTGATTATTCCATACTGGGTTAGCTAGTTTCTAGTTAGCATTAGCACATGCCCATGGATAGACACTTCCCCTCTCCTGCTGTAATGAAGGACAATTGCATGGCGTTTCTTGTTCACTAGCAATGTCGCAAATCAAGGTGTGAGTATTATTTAAATAATAACTGCTTACAATAGTCAATGCAAACCACAAGGCATGCCGCATTGGCTGTCAACACTGTGTAGTGAACTAACAATTCGTAAAAAAACAACAAAGGCATTGTACAAAGACAAAGCAACAATAGATATAATTTGGCATTATGGAACATCATACGCTAAGCCATGTCAGCTTGCAAGTTTATCAAGACAATAGACATAGTGTGCGTGCATGTTGCTAAGTGGTCGATTTACGTGTTCTTTTCTTATTATTTTTAAATCAGTGTTTTGCACCCATGCATTGAAATGAATAGAGAGTGCAGTTGTTCCATCTGTATGGTTGTAGCGCTCATCGTTCAGTCTTGTTAGATATAAACTCATCTGGAACAAGTTACATAATATGTGTTTACAGTAGCCCTATTGAAGTGTTGAAGAAATAAGATGGTGGATCATGTTATGGATATAGATCTTGTTTCGGAAATACACCTGTTAGGATGAATAGAAGATATTGCATTACATTGTCATATAATGCATTCTAATAAAATAGATTAGTCCATTCTGCATAAAACGTGCCTTCATAATATCGCCCATTTCCCATACACTACGTTAATTTCTACAATATTATTCTGGTAATTAAATGCACGTGAAAGAAGAAAATAATACAATAAAGAAATAATGCCCAAACTATAACAGGAAAAGTTTTACACAGCGCTATTTGGCTTACACTCGATCACATCGTTTAAGCTCTACTGTCATTGTGGATAGTCTGAGTGATTTTAATACTTATTAAATTAACTGAATACATGTGCAAACATAAAGAGCTTAGAGAACAAACATAAAACCAAAACTAAACGTTAGTAGGCTACTTAGTCACCGTATATGTCCGCCATTAAATTATGATGAAGTAGCACTGCCAATCTAGCAGCAGCGGCGCCGTAACAACTACAAGAATAGGGGGTGCAAGAAGGGGTGTTTTCTGGATAATCAGGGGTTGTGTCCTGCACACCTAACGCAGGCTCATAATGTGATAGGATATGTATTCTGATATTAGTTAATTATGGGTTGGTCTCTCCGCAGAAAATGTGTAAGCTATTCAACAGAAAATTCACATTTGCATTGTTTGTTATAATATTTTTTATGAGCGTGCTATAATGTAAAAAGTAATCATGTCAGACCAGTGTTGACATATAACTCATGAACTGCATACAAATCGGTACTAAGCATAAAGCCTAAAAGCTTAACAGCTTGCTCATTCGTAATATGCTAGTCGCTCTTCACATGTGTGAGCAAATAATTATGTACGTCTATGTAGGTATGTAGGGGGTTAAAGATTCAGTGGCCACCCCAGTTCCGGCGCCACTGCAGCAGTAAGTGCCTCCTGTTAACAAATAGGGTCTGGACTGCAGTACACTTGTGCGCACTAAGGCGGTCAGTCTAATAAATGCAACGCATTAAATCGCATTTACTCAGGGAAATGTTTTTGTTTGTTGTTATTTTTGATGTTATTTACTATTATTATTAAATAATGTTAAGAAATATTGTCTTATCAGCTAAATTAAGCTAAAATAAAAATGTGATGGTGTTGTTTGAGTTGTTCCATGTACTGACCAACTCCAGATAGTTCTGCATAGAAGAAGCATTGCTTTAAGGATATACAGCTAACCACACCAGAGGGAACTAAGATAGATATTTTTGTCATTTTTTGTTTATACCTAGGGACACTACGCTATTTTTATTATATCAAAGAAATGTTTAAATTTTGTACAATTGTCTGACTTCATTTAAATTAGTATAAAAAGAATTGCATTCACTTGAAAATTGTGTCTGTTTTCCTAAACTTCTATTTTGCTAAAACATCTTTCTCTCTTAAAGTGGCCAGCCTTGTGGTTAGAACATATGCCCTACCCCTTATTTGATTCGCAAATCAATTTCAATATAAAAATGTGTATAAATTGGCACAACATTCATTTGGATGCATTGCTTGCATAACAAAACCAAAAAAGCAAGAAGCAAATGATTATATGTTGATACAATGATTAATATTACATTTGGTACCAACTCGATGTATAATACATACAATCAATAAACAAACTGTGGAAAAAGTTACAAATCAGATTCTCTCCGTCTTGATTCATGCAACAAGCCTTCTGTTGATTGTACTTTGGCAAAGGTGGATTAAAAAGCCACTGAGCCGAGTGGATTCTGCACCGCTCTACTACCCAGTCTGTAAACTGCAGTGTGTGATCTGGACAGAAGTGCTTTTAAAGTGCTTATAGTGCAAAGCTATCGATGTCCAGTTTGGGTAAAACTGATATACTTATGTTTCTAATTTCACACACTCGCACCAAACTCTCTCGGTGCCAAAACCAGTAAAGTTTAATCTTGCATGTGGCCGGTGCCCTAATGAGCAGATGTCCATATGTGATATACGATAAACCTTGGAAGGCTTTTGAGTGAGATAGAAAGGATTTATAAATAAAAAAACATGAGTATCAGATGTATGTAACTGGGTAAGCCGTGAAGAACACGGTTGACTGATCCATTCCAGCCTGACAACTGTAGTAAGTCATAGCCTATCCTTCATCCACCTCTACCAACCTTTCATAAAAATTAGCAAGCAGTTAAATATATAGACATATGTTCCATAATTTTGTACAGCATATGTGCTTGGAATAACACTTCATGGCCAATGCTTGAAGATGGGCATGGTTGCCAAGGATCCATTTTCTTACAAAGGGTTGATACAGACTTTGTTTCATGCAAGGCATGGATGCATTAGGGAGAATGGTTTTACCTGAGTGTTGGCTCAAGGTGCCAAGTGTTGCACATGAATTCCCTCCAATCAACTGTTGTGTAGTTGATTCCATCCTCCTTATCGTCGTCTGCTGAGTTCTGGTCATGCAGTGCCGTTGGGCTCTTCTGACCGGGCCGCGTTGCAAAGATCCGTGGTGCAAAAAGGGCTGAGGCCAGTAGGTAGACAATGCAAGGGGTAGAAATGCACAACACTGGATTAAGTCCCAGATCACAGAAGTGTTTAAGTAAAACTGGCTTATAGAGATATAAAATAAATCGTTCACCATTTGGGGTATTTAACCTAAGGTAAAACATACAAACTAGTGAACTAATCATTAAAGGAGGATATACAAATGTATCATATTTCATAATATTTTAGTTTTAATAATAATAATTCATTATGAATTTGAGCAGTTTTAACGATATTGGAAGCCAAATTATCAAAATCTTTAACAGAACACTTGCTGTAGGCAATACAATTTGTATTATTATAATTATAATAATAATTATTATTATTATATTTTTTACAGGTACACCATCAAATATAATTCTCACATAGGTGGAGAAGCAAAATGTGCAAACAGCCACTCCCCTAGGCCTTGGATTGTTATCCTTCCCTGATTATTTTCCCTGGGATAAGGGTTTGTGTTTGGCTTTACACTACAAAACAAATGACTGGAGCCAAAACAAGGAAGCCAAACCAACGGACCCCTCAAAACTTTGACAACTATTGGAATAAAAATGAAGGCAGTCAAGCACATGTACACTTTCCCAGAACCAACCCCAAGGACAGGACAAAATTTAATAATGGTTAATTATATTAATAATGTATTCAATCCTTTACCAATCAAAGCAACAGAATACATTCAGCAAGTTACAGTATACTTCAATAAAATTATCCACTGATGGAGGCAATTGCAAGTTGGATCCAATCCAATCCCTGAGGTTTAAAAGTTCTCACCTTTTTCCTTTTCCTTCAGGTATGCAGACACCAAGTCGTGGAGGAACATGATGAGCTCCGCGTCCATGGTAACACAGATGTGGTCAGTAAACTCTGTAACTACACTGCATTCCACCTTGGGTTTGCTGTCGGAATCTACACAAACATTTGTTGTCAGAAAAGGAGAATCATAATCCAAAATAACTATTAATGAAACCTTCAAATAATTATATTTATTTTCTCCCTGTCTCTAAATCCAATATAGAATCTCTGTGTTCTTCCTCCTGTGATTGAAACAGGAATATATGTGCTGAAGGCCTAGACTAGCGACAGGAGGTTCAATCAAACATGCCATGCCTCACCTGAAGAAACTGTATTGACTGACACATATAGCTTCAACAAGTGCTTTTATAAGAACTTTATTTTATCATTTTAAAATGTATTTTGTAAAAATAACTGAACGCATGCATGCCTTGCTATCCAAAGACTACTCAAATAGTACAGTGACCATTGCGACTGTTCTATCTGTTGCCGGCAACATTAGTGGCCTACAACTACCCTCTCAGGCATTGCTTACAGCAAAAGCCATAGTAGGAAAATAGGTAGCTTAATTAAATATTGGCAAAGGAAACATTTTTATGTAATTTCTTATATCCTATCAGGAAAAACTGAGAGGGTGCCCCAAATAATCCATCCATCCATCCATCCATTTTCCGCTGCTTATACCGGGCCGGGTCGCGGTGGCAGCAGGCTAAGAAGGGTAGTCCAGATGTCCCTATCCCCAGCAACGCTCTTCCTGGAGGATCCCGAGGCGTTCCCAGGCCAAATGAGATATATACTCTTTCCAGCGTGTTCTGGGTCTACCTCGGGGTCTCCTACCAGTAGGGCGTGCCTTGAAAACCTCCAACGGGAGGCGCCCAGGAGGCATCCTAATCAGATGCCCGAACCACCTCATCTGGCTCCTTTCGA
>JAVQIZ010127529.1:0-15756 GCA_036023535.2 Galaxias brevipinnis | reverse complement strand
TTTAATTGATAAATTAATTATTGACCCTATTATCCTTTGTCAGTTTGTGTAATATTCTCAAGCATACAGTTTCTGTGGGGAGGCCTACAGGGTAGCGTTTTAAAAAATCACAATGATCTTCCTGTAGACAGCTAATTAAACAACGCAACACACAGATGCATACCATGCTAAATATATCCTGTCATGGGGTTAGTAACATTTCTGAGGTGATAATGTTTTTGTAAGCAAACACCAAGCACGGGGGAGACACACATCTACCCAGATAACTTCATGACCAGCAGGTCACAAACAATTATGAACAGGAAAAAATGCTGTATGGACCTAATCTTTTCACAAGCCTTGCCTAGTTTAAAAGTTTATTCAACGGTAGTTGATAACACTACGACAATGTCTAAATTATTCATTAAAATGTATATGTTAACCTTTTCAGAAAACCTCCAGCTCTATGGTTGTAATTTTTTTCTAATTTGTTTGAGACATACTTTGTACATAGTTTAACAGTGTACCAGAGTATACTTTCTGTTGCTACTTTTTATGCATCAATTGTTTTACTGCTGTTTTTTTATTATTACCTTTTGACAGATGGATAATTAGAATTACATATTTTCATCTTACTTACACTTATACTAATTCATATATCTTAGTATATTCTCCACCCTTCTCTATCCTTCAGTAACCTGCAATCACTCTTTGTAATGGACCTTTATAGAAGTCCGTCCTTAATGTCATCCCCATGTGTGTGTGTGTGCGTGTGTGTGTGCGCGGCGTGCATGTGTATATGTGTGTGTGTGTCTGTGTGAGTGCGTGTATATGTGCGTGTATGTATGTGTGCGGATAGTTTCAAAGGATAGCAGACGGACGATTGATCGGAGAAAGATATTCATTTCTCTTTGGCAGCTTACAGGCTTGGAAAATTACAGCACCACACTAATGGCTGACATTTACAACCCTCCATGACAGAACCCTTCTATTCCACAAAACTCTAGCTAAGGTGCTTAGTTCATCATCAAGCATAATATATACTATGGATTTACAACTTTATAGTAATATTGGAGAGGTGCCTGTTCTCTGCTAGTCTATCTATGTCCAATAGTGTGGGGATTTCTTTGTCAGTGAATTGGTAAAAAAAATTGCAATGTTTGTATACACCAACAAAACAGGTCTCCATATTTGTAACCTTTGAGACCTTTTATTTCCTGATGGAGAAGCCTCAGGAAAAGCTGTAGCTGCAGGACATGTGACACTGGCAAAGCACTCTGTCCGAATGACACAGAAAAGGACTTTGGTTAAAACAGCCACACACATCAAAGGAGTAAAACTGGGAAATGAATATGGAATGGGGGTGAGTATGCTTATGGGAATATGCAAGTCAGACACAAAACAATGATGTCAACACCATAGAGGGAGGGCGGGAGCGATAAAGATAGAGAGAGACAGTGAAGTGTAAGTGAAGTGAAAAGAAGAAAAAAAAAGGAGAAAGTAGTGGAGACGAGCGATGCCTACAGAGGGTATTGTAAGATGAGTAGATGAGATGTGGGTAGTCATCAGAGTGCGATCTGAACCGCTTTTAGACTGATGGCGGTCCCTGGCTCATGCTTCCTCCGGCACTTCCCTCGCCTCTACCCTCAACGCTGCCCTCCATTCTGTCAACCTGCCAAGAGAAAAATGTCACTACCATATTAGATTCCCTCCAATGCGTATCTCCCTCAGCCATCAGCAGAGCGGACTGCTATAAATGGAAGCCCTTCCTTTGACCAGCTTTTTGGATGACAGGCCAGATCTTGGCTGAAGCATAAAGGCAAATAGTCCAGGCCAAGCTGCCTGGCCTGCTTGTCGGGAATAAACCGTTCCATATAGCCCCCCAATTATTTCCTCACCCCAGGATTAGACAGATCGCCTAATAATAGTCTAACCTTCAGAAGCTGTGGGCCCTGTGGTTTATGAAATATCTGATATGGGGACATTCTTTGACCATCAGCCCAGATGACTTTCACATGAACTAGCCTGAATTAAATGGAAAAGTGTAGCCAAGTTATTTTTAGGGGTGTTTTTTTCCTGGTGTTTGTAATAATTGTATGCGTACCATGTTGATTTGTAGGCGTGTGTTTGTTTGTGCGTGTCCGAGGCTCAGCCATAATGACGGTGCAACATGCGATGTGTGGCTTCCCATTGTTTATTTGCCCAGTCAGAGATGTTTTCCATTGGTCAGCTGACCAGTGACCTCACAGGGCGTGTGAGCTCCACAGTGCAATGAGAAGGTGACCTTCTCCAGTCAGCTATAAACATCCACCGGGAGGTCGTCCAGGGGTCGGACCACACCACTGCGATCGCACCGACTGCACCGGCTGACGCTTTGCTCTGGCACCGGGATAAGTGGCACTCCCACAGTACCAGCTGCAGAAGACACACCGTGGCCCAAAAACACCTCACCAGCTGTCAGTGTGCCAAGCAGAGATTTAGTGGGGATGCGAGGACAAACAAGCAGAACATGGATTTATTGTGTCGGTTACATAAAGGACTTAAAGAGTGTGTATGGATGGCAGTGCCACTTTTTTGTGTATTTTGTATTTATATATGTATGATTTTGATTCCAATATATAGTGTACAATGGTGGTTACATTATGGTATCCAATTCCGAAAGTCCCAATGCTACATTAGCATACCACATCGTATACAGTGTTATCAAAATGCATACATACCATGATTTCACATATCTTTGTAAAATCTTAAATAAAGCATCACAGCCATACCTATTTGGAAAAATTACAATTGCATAACTTCTAATAAATGACCCAAAAAGACAGTCATGGTTGCAGACCAGCAAAGTTAGTTAACTTGAAAGCATACATAGACTTTGTTAATTTTAAGACCCTAACTCAATCTAGAGAAAAAGGTACAACAACCTGTTGCCTTGACAGTTATCTGGATCATATAATTTCCTTAATGTTTGGAAACATTAAATTTTATGGAGAAGTGGAAACTTCATAAGCTGGCAGAAATAACTCCCCACATAACACTTCTATTTACCATTACTGTAAGGTGTTTTGAATGGCCGTGATTTACAATACACACCAGATCATGTGCTGTTCAGGAAGGCATACCACTGAATGACATTGACCCTACGCTCCACAGTGCCCTCTGATAAGAAGGCTGCAGGTTACTGTAGTTCGGTATTTTGTTGTCTTCCTCCATTTAACTCCACTGGACACTGCCGGATTCTTTCCATTCTCCGGTTAGGTCTAGAATGCATGATGTGTACAACTATAGGGTACTTTCTCCTTTCAGCTGCCACAGCCTGCACTTCCCTAACTACTTAATGGCCCTTCACACACCTCGTTTCCAAAACAAGTTTCATCCAACCATCATCCTGCTGTCCAGCCACACCCCCCAAGCCTTGTAACTACCTGTTGGGTGAATATGCAATGAGAGTCGACGTTATAGTATCACATTACAACTTGGTTTATGTCCTTGCTGGTCATGATGGCAAGAAATCTATTTTTTGATTCCTGAGTGTGTGGGCCATTGACTTTCTATAACCCCCAGAGCAACGACCTGGGCCAAAGGGGAGATGGCTGCTGCTGACGTCATCGTAAATAGAGGGAGGCTGGTGTTATCACGGTCATCGGAAAACTCGTAACAGAAAAGTTATACTCAAGGCAGAGGGGGAGATCCCCTATAAGAGACACCTTACATAACTCGTCCACCACACAGTGCTAAGTGAACTGCAGACTCTCTCGGGGTAAATCAGGTTATCCTGTCCAGCCCTGGCAGTGGCCACCAGCCCAGGACTTACAGTGTCACCTGTCCTGAGGAGAGAACCTGACTCCCCACATGGCCTACCGGAGCCCATGCTGGGACTGGAAGGAAGCTCTTAGAGAGGTCGGGTGGGGGGAGCGCCTTGTGACGGCTAGTCTTTGGCTGCATCAGATGAAGACGTACTCGCAGCTATAATAAGACGCACCTCAGCTCCGCAGGGCTAATTATAGAGCCACTGGTGAACAGTCATGAGTGTCAACGAAGGCACAGTCTACTTACACAGTTATCTCACATTACAACCCCAGAAAGACTCTTGTACAGTGATATGTTGGTTGTTAGCTGCTGCAAGAAAAAGAGAGGAGAAGGATGAGGGAGAGAAATTAGAAATATGTACATATATATGAGACAGAAAAAAAGAGATCAAGACGTACAACGAGAGCGAGCGATATCACTGCATGTGTGAAAAAGAAAGAGAGAGAGAGGGAGAGAGAGAGATAGAGAGACAGAGAGAGAGAGAGAGAGAGAGAGAGGACGTATTGGGCACACTTGGACATACGTAGCAGACTCTTCCACTGAGGGGAAGGATCAGTCCCACAGGTCAGACTGTTGGTCAGCAGGGAATTCTGGGAGGTCGTCTCTAGGACAGCTGGCTCTGACATCATAGTCACATGCACGTCATACCCTGCGCTTGGCAGCTGCACGACTTTCCGTGCTAGCCAAACTGTTCTAAGTAGATGCATGTGAATTCATGTAAAGAACACATGCACGTAAATATTCGCCCACTCTCGGTTAGAAACATATACTAATATTGAGATGTGAGGGGGGACTGTGTTTGCTTGAAGGTTTACAATGCTATAGTAGATTGGCACCTGGATTTATGCTTACATTTTGGATGTGCTAATCTTTAAACAATCCGCCAGTAAAATTCAACAAGCCCAAATATTTATCTGAACGCAAAATAACAGCATGACCTTAGTGAGACTAGGACGCAGAAAACCTTTCATGTCTGTGAGGAGTGGATTCATCTAAACCTGGATCCAAATCAAGTACAACAATATAGACAAGATTGTGACATGCCAAACAGACATGGGGAAATGATAAACTACACTGGAAATTGGCCTACAGTCAGATTCATATTCTTTTCATAAATATTAGAAAACCAGTCTTGTTTTTGTATGTAGGAATATAAAAGGAGATTACCATCATGAGGTAAGCAGGGATTGTAATTATTTAAGGATTTAACTAATCTTTAGTTTGACTATATGGTACCATCAAATTGACTATTCACTATTACATTTGAGTTATGGTTTGTACAGAACAAGGTGATTTGTATCGGATTTAGAAAAACTTAGAACTTTGTGTCAATTTGGAATGCTTATTTGGCTATGTGTGTGTTGATCTGTCTGTTGTGTGTTGATGCTTTGGGAGCCTATTACCTGGAGCAGAGGGTCATTTAGAAAAGAAATCAGCTAGATTGACGTACTGCCACCTTTGTAATCTAGGCGTTATTAAAACGATTCCCTCCCCACAGGCTACAACATTTCATGGGCTTGACTCTTTGTTTTGTAACCACTTTTCAGACCAGGGGCATACAGGGACAAGAATAAAGCACTGTTAGCAAATGAGTGGCAGTCTCAAGTCTCTATGTGTACAACAGCAGGGCAGTGAACCTGTACTGTTGTCTCTATTTCCATTGCAGCATCAACCTCAAGACTGCCAATACAAGGCACTGCATATACACACTGGCTAATGTAGTTACATGTAAGTGACAGGCTGGTAACCCTATGGATTACCAATGAGGTATACAATAGGAGCATTTCAGCATCTGTGTTTTCAGAAAGAATGGACTAACACGAGACATCAACTTTTTGGCATCCTTTTCAAATCAATGATGTACAGCCTAAGAGCTGGACAAATACAATTTCATCTAAGGACAAGTCCATGACTGGTAGCCTATTATAGGACCAAGTAAAAAGTAAATAATATTTTTCTTGGATTGCAGTTCTCATGGCAAGAGCACCAGCATGGATGTCAACTTCGGTGACGCACAGAGGGACCACAGTAGGCTGTGCTGATACATTTTATTGATACTCTCTTAATTCACTCTACTTGAATGTTTTGGGTTATGTTTATTTGTTTAAAGTTCTGTGTCATGTTCTACTGAACCGTTTAAGTGTGGAAATACAGCATCACAGATTAAGCATATCATGTGCGGTTGATTTAAGGCAGTTAAGTTGATGTTGCACATTGATTTGGCTCACATTTAGACTGAGTAAAGGATCAAAAGGAAAAAGCACAGTGATAAACAAATATAGCCTAGGGTTGCTAATATTTTTTACTTGGAATATTTCAATTTCCATTTGGAATGTGGTGTATCCGTTCCACGTTTGTTAAGTAAGTACACTACAATATTTTTTACTGTTATTTTACGATTACCATGAATATGATTTGTAAAGCTTTTGACCACATAGCTGGAAGACATTTCGCACAAATTACTTCTTTCTACAAGAAAACAAAGCACCATAGCATGGGTAACCATTACCAAGTAGGCCACACAGTTTGTTCCTCTCATCTTGGAAGTACAAACTTGATTTTTATCTGGAAGGTGTTGCCACACAAGCATGTACATTTAGTCCTATTTCCTCTAAGAAGATTGCCCTGGATTGAACTAAAAACGATTAAACACTGAGCTCTTTGTAAGTCGGTAGGTCTCCACAAAACACACTTTTTGCTCTTGGCTTGGTTGAGGTTATCTTTCATAATAAGCTATCTTCAACTTGGACGTGTCAAAACATATCACATATTACAAAGTGCATACTGTGTCTATACTGGAGGGATGATGGTCATGTGCGCTACAATACTATTAGTTTGTGTCACAACACAACCACATTAAAGAAACATCATGGATCCAGACAACTTCTGTTTGACCAAATACAGACAGAACTTAGCATTTAAGTTGCCTTAAAATACACAGCATTAATAGCTTTAGTTTACTTAGGAAATAATGTCTATATCACATAGGGACTTCATCTAAAGAAGCAGGCCTTTACAAAGCAGAGTGGGAAGATACAGTTGCTCTCAATTATAAATGAATAAATAGTTCATCATTATATGATACAGATTTTGTCCTATTTTTCACAGAACAGTTTTTAATAATTTATATAAAGTTTATTTCCTTAATTAAATAAGATCTAAATTAATGTGCTGATCCATTGAAACTAAATGGAACAATTCACTGTTATAAAATGAGAAGATATATGTGGGGATGTTTGTTCTGTTCTCCGTGTGGACTCAGAGTTCAGGGCTATTCATGCAAGTCTGGTCTCCAAGGTGCTGTTGCATTAAATCACGAAGAGTTAATTCACTCTGATTGTTGGCACATCTTCAACTGGACTCATGACATTTGGCAAGGCTTCTCAGAACGGTGTACCTTTGAAAGCTAAGTACGGGAACCGACAAAAAAAAACTAATCTCATTAAGTTGGATCTGTCTGAGAAGAGCATTTGATTAACTCTGCTTTCGTGTGATATATAAATGTCAATCACTGCACGAGTGGAAACATGCCTGATTCTATCATAGTTTAATATGTTGTATTTAGTGTTGTATTTACGGTATGGTTCAATATTTAATTAATTCTGTGGACCAGCATATTCAGGTTACTTGTAATGTAAATGTGGAGGGTAATAGATGGCAAATATTTCTGGAAGGATGCTCAATCGGAGTCATATAGGAACAACGGTATGTGAGGTGATGTGATTTCTGTTTGGCCGGGAGCCGTCCACTAACAGAACAGCTCTCAGGTTGTGGACCACCTGACCACTGCATTCGTGTAGCTATCATACACAGAGAATATACACACAAATAGACTAATGATAAAAAGTGAACATTTAATTTAAAACAATTTCAGGTACCGTTTGCTACCACTCTAGTATTTAATCCACACTTTAATCTGTTACACTTTTTTGTGTTATTTGACAATTAGGAGTTGAAATAGTAAGAACAGTTCATTTGACCATTGGAGCTAATAGGACTCTGCAAAATAATAGTTCCTATGTTTAACCATAAAGAAATAGCTTTTAACTACACACAGCATTGCAATAAAAACAAAACAATTTCAGTTTCCATTAAGACTTTCTCTTATTTCGATATTGATCACTTTGGTAACTTCCTTCAATGTAATGACTGCACCTGGTCTTTTTTTGTCAGTGAGTGAGTTAATACCAGTGAAGTCCAGTTAACAATGTTAACACCAATGTTAGCACTTGATACTGCAGGTTGTTAGGTCACATCCAGGAGAGTCAATTTGTCTGGTAACTCAAACAAACATACACACACACACACACACAATGAATGTTTGTGTATTGTAAGATTAAACATAACACCAGCCACACTTTATCTCTCTGGACCACTTTGAACCTGCTCCATGTGTAGCTTATATATCTCTATATCATGGCTCAAGTTTGCTAAGCCAAATGTCACGTATATCAGCACTGCTCATTCTTGAGGAAGGCAAAATAACTTTTGCTACTGCAGCAGTAAGGATTGATATGGCACCTTAACTTCAGTCATAATCTAGATGACCTTGGTAATAGCTAGTCACCTCAATGGTATTATGCCATATCTGACCACAGAATTACAGGATTTCAAATAGGGAGAAAGTCAAGGCTAAAGACTAAACAGACTGAATGAACGACAGCAAGTGGCATGACTATTTGGCACAGTGTGATAGGTCACTAGCAAACTGGAATGGTATGTAGCTAGCATACATTACTGTCTGTGGGTAGCAAATTCACATGCAAATTCATGTCATGGAATATAACAAGACGAGTAGCAGTTGCTGGGATTTGGGCAACCAACCATATATGAAATATAAGCTATCAAACAATCGCCACAATAGTTTGTCATATACTGAGAGGATTACATTAATCCATTCCCATATGTTAATAGTGCTGACATATGTAATAGGATTAGGACTACTTTATTTAATACTTTGGAAAATATATTTTGTATTTAACCACAACCAGTTATTGCAACCATTATCCTAAATACAGTAATGTTGTTTATGATTGATTGTGTCATCAAACTAGTATCAAAGTTAGACCAATATATTTAAAAAATTAAAACCACAATCAGAATTCAGATTGCTATTTTTCCAAAGTCTGTAATATATTAACAAACAATTGTAAAAGACAACTTTGTTCACCCAACACAGGTTTCAACCTTAACCACTTCTCTGATACAAGTCTTTTTGTTGGCCACTGAAGCATTTTACTCCACATTTTGGTATGTTGTCACTTTTGTAGACATGACAGAGAATGGAGACCAGGCTTCTGCACCAAACCAAAGGAAAGTACGCACACTGGCTCTCCATTATGTCAACACAAGCTTATCAAGACTGATAGCATGCAGAAATGGACACAAACTTCTTGTAGCTCATGTTTATAGAAACACATTCTGCATCCAGCCATATGGCCAGCCAGCCAGGTGTGATCTCTGCCTTTGATTTGTACTCAGCCAACCCCATCTATCAGCCCCTACCTCTGAGCCCCACGCGCTCTCTCTCTCTCTCTCTCTCTCTCTCTCTCTCTCTCTCTCTCTCTCTCTCCTCTTATCTGAGAGCAACAGGGATGTTGGGGAGATCAAGTTGTACTTGAGCCCTGTGGGATACCGGCGAGACACAGTGACTGGACGTCTGCCAAGTGAGCGTTTATCGGGGAGATCCACCACGGAAATTGGGGGGAGATTGGCACATCAGCAGACAGAGGCATCGTAGCCTGCAAGATCTGATTAAAAACAACAGACGAGGGGCTCCGGGGGATGCTGATCTCTGAATGTGATGTACTGGCTCCCAACACAACAAACAGCACTGCTCTCTCTCTCTCTCTCTCTCTCTCTCTCTCCCTCTCCCTCTCCCTCTCTCTCTCTCTCTCTCCTGTCATAGATTACACAGCACGTCTGGTGCAGATTAGAACTGATGTTTGCTGTTGTGGCACAAGATAGCACTCTGCTGTAACAGGGAGAATTATGGCCCAGCAATGGGTGTAACTGTAATTCTGTTCTAACATCCGACAGGTTTAGACTACATTTCTGGTGACAAAGTGATTAGGAACAGGATATTGGGGTTTAGAAACAATTAGAAAGAGAATCAACGTCACCACTGAAGTAGTTCCTTGTTTTGACATGCCTACTCTAGCATGAGATAATCATATGTTAATGACCTTATCGGCCACAAATTGCCTCTCTTGTACTAAACACACTTGGAATGTAATAATCCCCAGACCGCTGTGGGATTGAGTCTAATCGTACATTTTAAGAAGAAGACAGAAACGTATTCATCCTACAATGGTCAATTCCACGTGAAAATATGTTATTTAAGTACATCATC
The DNA here is from genome assembly GCA_036023535.2 of Galaxias brevipinnis. Lineage (NCBI taxonomy): Eukaryota > Metazoa > Chordata > Actinopteri > Galaxiiformes > Galaxiidae > Galaxias > Galaxias brevipinnis. Next base: position 5,615 of record JAVQIZ010127529.1, on the reverse strand, counting down.
TCTATAACCAACCCAACCTGTTATAACCTAACCTGGGTTTATGGTCACATGTGGACCTATTTTGCCCTTCAATGAGCACTATCTAAATGGCTTAATACGCTCATTCTATTCATCATCTATTTATCATCTAACTCTTCCTCCTCGATCTCTTCCTCTTCCTCATTATCCTATTTCACTGTTATGGAGGGGTTGACTATAATCATTGGTAGCCTACTTGACAATATCTCTAATCAATTATTCGTATATTGATCATACTTTATCATACTGAGAAAAGTGTATAATTTTACTAAAGGCATAATCTCAGAGTGCTGTATACTGCACACTAAATACTACGGAGTCGTCAGAATGTATAGCCTTATATTACTTTGATCCTTCCTCATCTGGGGCCTCATTTATAAACATTGCGTACGAACAGAAGGACTTTCTGCCAAAAGTTCACTTTCTATGCAACTGTTGGGATTTATAAAAAACATATAGGACGTGAAATGTGCAGCCCTCCGTGGCACTTCGACCATGCCTACGCAGAAAACTGGAGAAATTAGAAATTGCGACGCCATGGCAGAAGGATGCATCTCGACAAACGCTTTGAAATTGATACCATTGTGTTAAAGAAATTGAAATATTAGCTCTCACGTACAGTTTCCTGGAGTGCACACACACAAATACGATGTAGCCTATCCAGAACCTCTCAAATAGCAGTTTAATCATTAAACAAAAAGGATTCTATAGCACATAGAATTACACTTGCATGTTCTGAAATGTATTCTTATATATAATAAGGTAAACAGTAGGACAAACTGGCTTAAACTATAATACCATTTTCGATACCTCATTTGGGCATATACGCGTGCAGTTTTATTGTTATCACATGTTCATTGAGCTGAATTTCCCGTTACAATCAGGGAAATTACCACACCCGAAAGTGTTTCACAATTGGGCAGTCAGTATGAATGCATATTTATTACGGGCGTTTCACTTACTATTTACAAGCAACGATGGGCGTTAAAACGGTGGGACAAGACGTGCGCTCACGTGCATCAAAAACGTTGAGTTGATTGTCATTTATAAAGGGAAATTGGTGTGGGACGTGCGTGCGCACTGCTTTATAAATCAGCATATTTTGTGCTGCACGTACTTTCTGTGTTTCGTCCGATCAACCTTTTGAAGAGAATCCTAAGCACAGTTTTAAAAATCAGGCCCCTGGTCCCGTTTACATAAAACAAACCCATGCCAACACTTCTGATCATGTGCTGGCTCTGTCTTTTAACTCTATTACGCAATGACTGGCCCTCAAGGGAAAGATTCCGTTTACCTAGCTTCATTTAACTTATTTGCAGAGCAGGGGTGTTTAATGCCTTACACAACACAAGAGTGATTAACTGTGAAACTTCAAACGATTGTGTGGTGTGTGTTTTTTACTCAACACGACCTTCAGATTTGCATGGCGATATCAAATATCAGAGAAAGAACAAAAGTATGGAAGAAGAACTCAAAAACATCAGTGAAACCATTCAGTCAGTTCAGTTTCTGTCCTAGCAAATCATCTGCTGCTGAAGATTCATCTAGCTGGGGGACAACAAGATTGGAAGAAGACATGGGCTTATTTGGTTCAAACTAAACAGAAATTATGTGTGCTGTTTATAAAAGACTGGCGCCTGACTTACATCAGTCTGCAGTCTGATGAAATCAAGAGTGACATAAGAAGGGCAGATGCAGTAGGTTAGAAACAAAGGTAGACACCGACGGGCACGTCTGACATGAGTCAGCAGACACGCCCACACGATGTCATGAATCAGGAGACTTTTGCCGCCTTTAATGCCTACGTGTTGTTTGACCGTAAACAAGGTAGTACAATAGCATTTGTTTGTGAATGTTACTATATAAAACATTTTTCACGACTGACCTCAACATTCCAGAGAGAACAGATGAGGCTGCCAAGGGAGGATCATCAAGGACGCAGCATAGCAGCTAGGAAAAAAGGTGAGAGATCTTTGAAGCAGCTCATGCAATCCCTAAGACACTGATAAGTTTAGGTCTAGTTGATTCGTGTTCTCTGTTGTCACAGTGAAGGCCAGATTAAACATCATTAAGATAACCACTGCCCATGGGATTTAACAGCTTTATTGGTTGTTAATCGGACCTATCACCATATTTGATTGGACTTGCCAAAGAGTTATCATGGGCTTCCTATTGAGTTTAGTCTGCAATTACCCTGAATGTAGAATAAACCAAGGAAAAAACGGAATAGCCTTTGCATTGTATAGATTGTAAAGTGAAGTTATAAATGACGGAAACTCATTAAATTCAGGTTAGCGTTTATGAGGTATGTGAACTGCTCAACAGGTCAAAGGGAGTGGGGTCAGTGACCCCTGGGGCCGTGGGACGATGGAACAGGTATGTCAGATGAAGAATTTATATTAAAACTGGACTATGACTCCAATGTTGTTTGCATTTTATTGATGCCCGTTAAGTTGTCAAGAGGCTGTTTACGGGGGCAAAGATTCAAGGCTGTGATCTATGGGAGGTCCCCTGCCTGAATGTGACAAATAGAGGTTAGAGTGAGAAGCATGGGCTGACAGTGGGTGGAGAGTCACGGCTCTCGACTTTCTATTTCGAAACCACAGCCACAACTCTCTCGCCTTGAATGGGCACGTCAGTGTTTGTGTGTTGCGGTGAGATCAACGACCGGCTAATGTGAAACAGTTTATAGAGTGGGTTCGTGTGTTTGTGTGTGTATGTGTCTGTACACGTATGTTTGTGTATGTGGTGTGCCTGTGTGTGCGCTTGCATTAGAATAAACAATAAAGCCATTTGCGTTTGTCTTCATTTTGAATTCAGATCTAAACATGACTAGCTGTTTTTGTATGCTCAGGCTGTTGTTTCTGCACTGTTTACATGCATGTTTGTTTTCACCTGAACCAACTGAAAATGAAATGTAAGTTATGTAGCTGCATTTGTGGAGGGTGCTTTGTCAAGGAATAAGGACTTTGTCAGGGCTTCTGTTCTTCATAAAAGGTAAGGTAACCCGTATGGAAGACATCATTTTGAACACACAGGGCCCCAGCCAGCCAGGGCCCCCTGAGTATTTCCCTTTTTCCACCTTAACCACTCCCCTTGTCTGGAAACTGGTGTAAATGTTCATTTCCTGTCCTTTGTGAGCCATACAGTGCCTTTGGAACATCCTAACCGGTTGGGTCTTACAGTGGTATGATGCACACACAAAGGAAAAAAACAACTGTTTTCCAAGCAATTTTATTGGAATTTTCTCTCTGGTTATGCTCAGATTTGTTCTTCTTTTTTTCTAGACCGTTTCCTGTTCCATTCTTTACATCATTGTTCCTGTCACAACACTTTTTCTTCTTCAGCTTTATTCGGTGGAAATCCCCAAGGATGTTGGATGAGTTTGCTTCCTGAGGCTGGAATTCTCCAACCAGTCAGGGGTTTTTCCTAGGTAACCTGTGTTTCCTGTATATACCCCCCCCCCCCCCCCCCTCCCTCTAAATTTGCAGTTGCCTACATCTTTACTACATCCACATACTGTGTACACGCATATCACATCAACAGACACACACACACTAACACACAAACAAAATGTGGGCAAACCCAAATATTTGTCTTCATGTGATGTGCCATAAATATACAGTGCAGCAGATATAAATATTTTTTAACTGCATGTTTTCAGTTCCTCCCTGACGTTATCTGTATTGGTGGTCCTATCATGCAGTCATGCTCATTGGGACCATTGCAAAAACATTGTGTAACATTTGAGAAGTATCAAACCAGAACTGGGTCAAAATGTGAACACCTTTTGTCAGGCAGTGGCAGTCATTTCTGTTAGCGTAGACGTGTTCCCAAGCTACGGATACAACCCTTCCAGTCTACAGGCGCCAATATCAAGTGCTACGCCCCTGAACGCCGCCCCTCTCACACATGTTCTCTGAACAGCTCCAGGGGGAATACACAGGTAGCCATAATTATTATCCAGCTTGATTTTACAGCAACACTGTTTAAGGGCCCCAGCCCTGCTTGCGATCATAAACACATCTGACGTTAGCGGTGGAACTGGTGAAAATGTACCCGCGTATGCAGAGCAGTCGGGGGACGTCGGAGAAAAAAGCAACGGGTCAGTCAGGACCTTGCCCCCCTACCGAGTCGTCCTCTTGCTCCTCACATGCTCCATATATCAGCCTTTACTTTACTGGTGTGAGGTCAGCTTACCGGAGTGCACCCTGCCTTTTATTGGTCCGCCTACTGGATGTTCCCCCAAGAGGCCCCAGGGCACGCTGGGAAGTGAAATGAAGTGGCGGAGCGGCCCATAATTCTCAGGCCTCCTGCCTCAGCAAGGGGTCCTCTTTTGCAATCCCAGTAAAGAGAGAGATAGGGGTAGGGAGGGAGAACATGTGAGAGAGAGAGAGCTGAAGGTTTTAGTGGAGGAAAGAGTGTCTCGGAGGGAGAATGAGAGATCAGAGAGAGAAAGTAAACTTACTTAATTCATGAAATGGATGTTCTCATCACAGATGATATAGCTCTGAAACTGCCATAAAATAAATGCATGCACTCACTAATCTAATCAATCAATCTTTTATGATGTTTGTACATTTAACCACAGGTATCCCGTGTACCTCCCTACTAACACACACACACACACACTCACAAATACACAGACAGACAGAAGTACCACACTCACAATTGTGCATGAACAGGCAAACACAGACATAAACACACCTCATGCACAGGATAGTGTACTGAATGTGTTCAAGAAGCCGGCCAACAGTGTGTATGTGCTTGTTATTATCTCAACAGGCAGCTTCCTTTCAGTTTATCAATGAGGACCATGATCGACTTTTTAACTGTCACTGCAGCCAGACTTCAAACATTGGCCTATCCACTGGTGAGACAACCCCTGTCAATGGGTTGTTGTTTATCATTTTGTTATTCTGGAGGCTACAGCTATTGAGCCATTTGTGGCCCATAATGACTGACAATTCTTTTTTGTTTTCTTTTAAATTGTTCCTGACTCATGCCTTGGTTCCACCTTGCTTCCTCCCGCCCCTCAGTCCACACACTGATGTTCCACATTCCTCTTTGCTATTGGTGGATTTCTCACTTGCCCCCTTGATTGTATAACTATCACGTGACGGTGCCATTTTGATACAGGGTATAATTTATCATTGAATGGAAGGAGAAACTGGTCACTGGAATGCAAAAGGCAACACTTGAGGCCATCGAGTCCCTCAGCGATTTTCCAACCAGTGACTTTCCACCTTAAATATTTATACAGACAAGTTGCACCACATAGATTTCTTACACACTTTTGCCTTCTCACCCAGGCACATGGGCATGGATACTTACCCACACACACACACACACACACAAAGTAACAAGCTGTTAGACATTAGGTCCCTGGTCGGCAGGAGCAGTGTGATATAACTGTTGAAAGATGAACATGCAACTGAGGAGACATATTTAGTTACGATATAATGAAAATCCCCTGAGGTCAGTGTAAAACACACTCTCTCTCTCTCTCTCTCTCTCTCTCTCTCTCTCTCTCTCTCTCTCTCTCTCTCTCTCTCTCTCTCTCTCTCTCTCTCTCTCTCTCTCTCCCTCTCTCAACT